>VWPW01021833.1:211001-222012 GCA_013389825.1 Crypturellus undulatus
GCGCGGCGGCGGCGGCGGGAAGATGGCGGCGGCGCTGGGGGCCGCGCTGCGCGGGGCGCGCGCCCTGCGCTTCGGCAGCTTCGTGCTCAAGAGCGGCCTCGTGTCGCCCGTGTACGTGGATCTGCGCGGGATCGTCTCGCACCCGGCGCTGCTCACGCAGGTGCGCGGGGCCCGCCCGGCTGCTTTTGTTTTATTCTTGTTATCATTCATTTTTATTACTTATCTGTTGTTGTTATCCGCGGCGGGCAGTGCCCTGGGGAGCCCGCGGTTCGGGCTGTGCTAAAAGCGGGGGAGAGGGGGGCGGTCCGTGACGAGTGTAACCCTAAAAATCAGGATTAGCTTTTTAATGCAAATATTAGGAAATTTATCGCGGCTTGGGGGAAAATAGTGTTTACCTGAGCTGCTTTTTGTAATGGCAGAAGGACAAACAGCTTCTTGTTTTCAGTCGGAAGTAGATAATGTTTAGTAGTAGTTCAAATAAAAAAAAAAAAAGACACAAAACCCCCCTAATTTTTGCAGAAGAGTTTCAGGGGATGCTTGCGTTTAGCAGTACCTGTGAGATCTTAGAATTAATAGTAGTGATTTGCTAATGGCCAGACTGCTGGATGCTCTGGAGATGGCTGCTATCAAATAAGAGTAATAATAAAAAAGTTTTTCCCCCGCGTTGTGGCGCTTCCGTGGGCGGTATCCGATCGGTGCCGGTGCGATGCGGTTCCCAGCAGCCGTCTCTTGCAGATGGCAGAGCTGCTCTTCCAGACGGCCCGGGACGCCGGTCTCGAGTTCGACTGCGTGTGCGGGGTCCCGTACACGGCGCTGCCCCTGGCCACCATCATCTGCTCCAAGCACCAGGTCCCCATGCTCGTGCGGCGGAAGGAAGCCAAGGAGCACGGTAACGCCTCCGAGCGGGGAAGTTCTCGTCTTGGGCTCGCTCGAGTCCTGCTCTGCTAGATACGGTGGCCCTTAAGGCTTTTGCTGAAACGAGCTCCAGCAAAGCCTCTTTCCTTGGTTCTGGGTTTTCCTGTAGTTCCTGTAGTTCTGGGTCCACCCCAGAACCAGCGATACGTGCTCAGTGTGCTGAGGGACCAGGGCTGTGTGCTGCTTTTCGTGGGATCAGGAGGGCCATGTGAGGGGCAGTCTGGCCTCTGCCAAGTGCCCCTTTGCTTCTGGGGGAGGGAAGGGTGGAGAAGGGGCAAGGATCGGGCAACTCGAGCAGCAGGAGACCTCCTTGTGTGCCGAGCCCATCCCTCCCTGTTCTGACTGTTCCTGGGTGTTTATCGCAACTAAATGGTCTCCTCAGGTAGCCGTGTGCCAGGCATGAAAAATTCCCCTTTTATGCAGGACAAGTTAACCGCGACAGCAGTTAGCTGCGGGACANTCCCTGTTCCAACTGTTCCTGGGTATTTGTCGCAACTAAATGGTCTCAGGTAGCCGTGTACCAGGCATGAAAAATTCCCCTTTTATGCAGGACAAGTTAACCGCGACAGCAGTTAGCTGCGGGACACAAGGTTTCCAATATCCCATGGATTCTGGAATGGATAAAACTGCATTTGCACAAACTCTCCAGCCTGTCACAGCCTGACAGGGGCCGAGCACTTCACTCCTGCCCTTCTCCCGTCCTGGGCACAAGGGTCTCTCTTGTTGATGTCCCGTGGGAGGCCATTCATGCACTCATGCCTATTGTCAACTATTGTTTGGGGCTCTTCTGTTTCTAACTGACATTAAGCAGAGATTAAAGCTGGTAGGAAATAAAAGTCAAACTGAAGAGCAGCAGTAACTTTGTTAAAGACGTTGTAAATAACTGGAGACAATATATTACACGTTCTGAGTATTGGTTTCATAGCAATACAAATTGACATTCTGTTGGCACATCATTAAAAGATTACTTTAATACATGCAGTTAATTATCTGTCAGTTCTGCTAGCAGAACATAATTTCTGGAAATAAAGTATTTTCTCCTGTTGGAGAAGGAACGGTCCTTGTGAAATTCATTACAATCAGTGCCTGCGCTATAATTAGGACTGTGATACTTAGTATCAGCTAATTACTAAGCAAATTACATCTCCATAATGATGGAGAATGAGGGATTCTTGTTACCTCAAAATCCAGTTCCATTGTTTACTACAGTGTATGCTCATATACAGAACAAATCTGTTCTTTAAGCTAGTGTGGCAAGTTAGAGATTTCTTTTATTGCTCAGGTTTCGGGAGTCTTTTAAACTTTCTTGATGTAGTGGAGTGTGTACCTTTTATTTTCAAGGTACGAAGCGGATCGTGGAGGGCACCATTAACCCAGGAGAAACCTGCTTGATCATTGAGGATGTAGTGACGAGTGGATCTAGCGTGCTGGAAACTGTTGAAGTCCTTCAGAAAGAAGGGATCAAAGTCACTGATGCCATCGTGCTGTTGGACAGGGAGCAGGGTGGGAAGGCCAGGCTGGCAGAACGTGGAATTCGCTTGCACTCCGTATGCACGTTGTCCGGGGTGCTGGAGGTTCTCCAGCAGCAGGGAGAAGTGGATGCCCACACGGTTGAAAAAGTGAAGAAGTTCATTCAGGAGAGCATGTTTGAGGCAGCCCCTCAGAACGGTCCTGCCTCCGTGACAAGAGTGTGTGAAGAGCTGAGCTTCCATGCACGGGCCCAGCTCCCCGGGGTTCATCCCATCGCCGCCAGGCTGCTCGCACTGATGGAGAAGAAGCAGAGCAACCTGTGCCTCTCTGCCGATGTCACCAGCTGCGGGGAGCTGCTGCAGGTGGCTGCCAGCCTGGGCCCCAGCATCTGCATCCTGAAGACTCATGTCGACATCCTCAGCGACTTTAGCCAAGAGGTTGTAAAGGAGTTGCGAGCGCTTGCAGACCAGCATGAATTCCTTATTTTCGAAGACAGGAAATTTGCAGACATTGGAAACACAGTGAAACATCAGTATGAAGGTGATTATCATCAACCTTGATTTACTATAACTTTGCTGCCAGGCCATTTAACTCTGGCTCTGTAGCAGGTTGCCAGAGATTGTGGCATCTCTATTCTTGGACGAGACATCAGGGGACAAGGCCCTGAGCAGCCTGACCTAGCTTTGAAGTTGACCCTGCTGTGAGGGGATGACCTCCAGAGGCCCCTTCCAACCTAAATCTTTTTAGGACTCTATGGCTGTGCTCAGTAAGTACTTCTGAATGATGATTTGCCCTGAGGAGTGCGGTGTGGCTCTTAGGGTGGTCTGCTGTTGTTGGCATGTGTGCTTACTAGACCTTTCATCCCATAGCCACGTGCAGCTGCATTTTTTCTGATCCTCTTGTGTGTGTTGTGGTCCTCATGTGGACTTGAAAGGTAGCACCTATAACAGCGAGTTTTTAGGTCACCATAAATGTTGCAAGGCCAAATACCAAAGTGATAATGAGAAATAAAACTGCAAGATTATCATTTGTGGTTAGGCAGCTGTCAGGATTGTTTGATGAGACTGAACTTTCTTCAGCAGTAAAACATACCTTTTAAAATGTGCAAAATGTAACGTGCTGCTTGTTTTGCTTACTTAACTCACGTTTCCCGTTCATACATTTCTGACACCCAGCCTATATCTTTCTGTTTTTTCCCTCAGGTGGTGTTTTCAAAATAGCATCTTGGTCAGATATGGTTAATGCTCATGTGGTTCCAGGCTCAGGAGTTGTGAAAGGCCTGAAGGAAGTGGGTCTCCCTTTACAGCGAGGCTGCCTCCTCATTGCCGAGATGAGTTCCCAGGGGTCGCTCGCCACAGGGGACTACACAAAAGCTGCAGTAAGTGCAGAGTTGTGTTTGAGGTTAAAATCTTGTACAATGCTCTGACAGGGGAATTTCCGTGTGCTCCTAAAATTTGTGCTTTCAGAGGTCTGTTCAGCTCTAACTACTGTAGTGCTTCTTCGTATGGAGACTCAAGAATCTCAGTGTGGTGCTTAAAGGTTACAGCTGCAAGCTAATGATGTAAAAGGACTTCATTAAAATGATGTAAAATTCTGGGGAGAATACACCACGAATTCTAGTAAGCACGCAAAGTTTGCTTGTGGGCCCTTATTCTTTGATAACAAATTGTCATTAGTGTAAGTTCATCCCATATCTTGTCCACAACATAGAAACCAATCTAATGTTTCCATTGCTGTCTGCAAGCACAGCACATTCAATTAAATCAATTAGAGCTCAGTCAGATCTGGCTTCTATTGGTAAAATGAGAATTTGCTAGGCAAAGTGTTTTGTTGCTGTTTTGCACAACTTTATGTGTAAGTGACTGGACCAGGAAGAGATTGCAGGTCAAACTTAGTTTTAGGTGTGTGATTTGCAATGGTTTTCTTATCATCTTTAGGTGCAAATGGCTGAAGAAAACTCAGATTTTGTTTTTGGATTCATTTCTGGATCAAGAGTTAGTAAAAGACCAGAATTTCTTCACTTAACTCCAGGGGTGCAGATGGAAGCTGGAGGTAACTTTCTCTGAAACACTTATGGTCTGATCATGAATGGTGTAAACATGTAGCCTTCAGTGAAAATGTGACTTTGGAAGAAGAGTTGTTGGTTCTCCAGCAGGAGGAGTTCGTTTGCCTTTTCCCTTTATTAGCTTGCTTTTATGTTTCTGGATATATCTAGCCCTTTCCTGGGATTTCTGAGAGGGAATCAGCACACTAAGCAGCTTTGTTGTTAGACCTGCCTGTGCTGCAGTCTATATGACCCCAGAGTACAGTCCTGTTCAAAATGTGTCCAAATAGCTATTAGGTTAGATGTAGAACTCCTCAGGAGGAGTAGAAACAAATATGGACAAATTTGTTGATTCTGATATAGATTCAGTATCAAAGGATTGAAAGCTGTGTACTAAATAAACTATCTCACTGAACCAGGTGAGGGAGATTCCCTGCACTATTTTATTCTTAGGAAAATTACAAGAAGAAGTGAAATTACAAGCTTTTACTTGAATGTGTGTTGTACCTGCTTTAAGAAGACTAGAGACTTATCAGTGTTTTTGGAGTAACTTGTCTGTATATTGCTATTTATAAATTATGAAGAATGAGGACTTCCTAAGTCAAACTTTATCTGCATAATAAGTTGAGTTTTGTATTGTTTTTAGTTGGAAATGCAGGTTTCTAGTTATGTCTGTGGATTGTTTGGGTGAGATCTGAAGCAACATACCTGTTCTCTGTTCAAACCTCTGTTTGAAAGTTTTTAGTAGACATAACTTTGTACAAGTTAGAAAAAAAATGGTAAAATGGTCTTTTTCAGGTGATGGCCTCGGACAGAAGTACTTAAGTCCAAAAGAAGTTATCAGTGAAAAAGGGTCAGACATCATCATAGTGGGACGTGGCATCTTGTCTGCCTCAGACCGCCGCCAAGAAGCAGAGAAGTACAGGAAGGTGGCGTGGGAGAGTTACTTAAGCAGGCTTGGGGTTCATGTGTAAGACTGAATTAAGGTCATTTTTTTCCAGTGAATAAGCAAAGCTCTTGCAGCAGTCAACATGGAGCTGAAGTCATCATGAGACTTTTTGCAATTAAATACATAAACACGTGGTATTGTCAGTAGAAAACCATGCCTTTTCAGAAAAGACTCTTGCTGCCTCTGTTATTTTTTTATTGGGAGTGCACACAGTCAAGAAGATACTTGCCATGACTGATTTTTAAGTGTTTGAATATATGAAACTTAAAGTTGATGACAATTTTTAACCTAATTGCTTTTTGCTGCTGAAAAATGTTGAATGAAAACACTCCAATGGGTGCCTGCCTTGCTGTTACTGCTCTCTGTTTCTTTTTTTTCCCACCCTTGAATTCCTTCTGGCTGAGGAAACAGTATTTTACTGTTCTCAGTAAACTTCACCTGCAGTACTCACTGCTCAGCAATGCCATTTCCAAGGAGCAGTATCATTCTGAATCCCACACTGTGAAGCTGTTCCTTAATAAACGTTTGCTACTGTTTTCTATCAGTTGAATATGTAAGTGTGTGCCAGTGTGAAATACTGATAATTTTCAGAAGGAGGACTTTATAAAATAAGTTGCTCTTTGTGTGTTTGCCTGCAGGAATTACTCATGATTCTGCTCACGGTCTACTCTGGCAAAAGTTTTTGCCGTTCTTAGTTAATGTTCACTTAACTCAGCAGAACTTTTGACGGGTTCATCTAATGAGAAACAAAATGTGTTTTCTGTTGCTTGACCCTCTGTGAAAAATAACTGGAATACTTCCTGGAATTACGTTATGATCTTGGATTATCAAGAAGAAGGGAAAGTAGAGAAATGACATATATGATGAGTTTTGATTAAAAGGGATGGGATCATCTTGGGTATATCCAGTATGTGTGTGATGGAAATCAGCTTAAATTTTCATTGCTACCACCAAAAAAAAAAAAAAAAAGTAAAGAATACAAATATTTCTAGACCACTGTTTTTGTTGTTGTTGCTGGGTTTTGGTTTGTTTTCCTGTGTTGATACAAAGTAGTACATGAAGCTGGATCCCTTTTAAAATACATGTGCTTATCTAATAGAAGAGAAATAGGGCTCGAGTTTGATGGCTTTACCTTTATGTTTTTGTATTTGTGACCAGCTCCAGAAACATAGGACTGAAAAACTTCCTAGCTGTCTGGGCATGTTGAGGGTAACAATTTTATAATCCTGTCATGTTTTATGTTCTTCAGAAGTATTTCCACTAAACTTGATGGCTATGTTTTATGGGGCTGAGGAAAAGCTAGTTTGAGAGAATTTGGGAATCTACTATGTGTGTTTTCTTTCCCTTGAGAGCAGGGCTTGTTTTGGGAATTTTGCACACTATGGCTTACTGCAGGGAGCTCTTTCCAGGGAAGATGAACGCTTTTAGCCATCTTTCCCTGCTGGAACTTGAGGAGTGCATTGGGCAGCCTGTGCCACTAAACCGGAATACTCTGGCTCACGATATTTCCATGAACAGCTCAGATATTCATCTCCTTTAAAATGATCAGAGGATTTGAAATTGATTTATTATCTCATCTTAATTACCTGATAGGCTTGAGGCCTGTAGCAAAAGCAGGACTTTCTCGCTTAAACTCCTGTGCAGAAAACTGCTTTTTCCAGCAGAGGGAGCTGAGACCCTATTCAGAGGAACTGCTGCCACAACTACGTCTATAGCTAATCGTTTCCAGTGATGATACCGATGCTAAATGTGCCATGACCATCTATCAGGTTTTCAACTAATTACTCCCTTACACCCCTAATTTAAAGCAGTGGAGTTTACGAGGTAGCTGCCTCGGTTGGGCTTCAATCCTGCCTGCTGTAACAGGGTCACTAGTATCGCAGCACTGAGTTTTGTGAATTCAGTATTTTCCACCGACTGTGCTAAATTTCATTACACTTATTACAGACCCTCACAACTGAAACGCTGATTAGAATCTTCTCAGAGCTAATTTCTCAGGCTTTTATCTAAAAAGCTTGTATCTCCGCTAACTTTGTTGGAGAGGTTGGTATGATCTAAACTCCAGTCTCTTTTTAGAAAATCTTTGCTGTGCTTGCTTTATAAAACGAGTTCCAAGGAACAGATTCAGAAACTCGCTTTCACAATTCCTCATTATGCACTCCAGCAAATTACACAGAAAGTGTTGTTTTCTGGTTCAGTTCTGTTTCAGCTGCCACCTGTGTCACAAACAGTAACACAGAAGCAGGTCACCTCCTCTGTGCACTCTTGTGTCAGAATGACTGTGAGAAACAAGTGTGTGTCCTTTCTTTGAGGCACCTGAAAATGATGAAAATCCATTTCAAATTAAGGACAAATGTTAATTTCCTTGCTCGCCTCTGCTGCTCCCATTCAGAGCATGGTCCCGGCTGTTGGTCCTGTTCCTAACATGGGAACTAGGTCACAATTTACAAAACTGATTTGCATCACAATATACGAAACTGGAAAAGTCCTGCAGTTCAGTCTGATCAGATTGCAGTCTGGGACAGAGGCATAGGGCTATATCCTAATTTGTTAGTTGCAATGGGACCTATGTTATCTGGCAACTACATATTGATATGAAATTATTATCCTTAATCCAGTCTGCAATACTGTTTGCTATGGAATTAGAGGAAATCACACTTTTCTTTTAGTGAAATTGCAAGCAAATATAGTCAGTGCTCGTGACAGAAATGGGGCTGACTTGCTATTTCTGAGCAGGTCACAGGGGAGGCTGCATGGGAGAACTGCACAAGTGGGAAGCAGACAGGGGTGGCTTTGGCTTTGGTGATGTGTATGGGAAGTGCCTATATCTGTGTGGCCCAAGGAGAAAGGCTTGAGCACTTGAATCAGCTTAACATCATAGGCACAGTGCTTTTTTCAGGCTTAAAATCCTTGCAGAAGCAGTTGTCTTGATAACTTAGATCAAAGTTGTAATTCAGTGATGGTTTTAAAATTTTTATCCTTAAAAATGATTTGTACTTCACAGCGTCTACATTGTTTTAATAGCCAGTAATTGATGGGTTATGTTATTGTTCCCACAGCCTATTCTGTGAAAAGTTAACCAAGACCTAATTCCAGAAAAATCACTGAATCACATTCCTCTGTTTGTACTTGGACAGCCCATTGCTGTGAGTTTTCTAGCAAGTAACACAAACATTGTGTTTAGGAAACAGTTTGGACCAAAGGAATGTGAAAACACCCAGGGGAAGACAGTTAGGAGTTTCGGAGGCGGTTGACGCAGTGTTGTGTTTTGGGAGCCCCGTACGTGGCCTGGAGAGGAGGCAGGGCTGGACGCTTGGTTTGGAAGGGCCACAGCGACAAGTGCAGCTCCATCCTCTAACTCTGCAGCACACTGAAACGGGGTTCGGTACCTGCTGAAGCTTCAGGTTTTCCTCTTCTGGCAGATTTTCACCGACTGGGACCAGTGACCCTGCCTGGGTTCCTGCTCTGGCCTTGTCCTCATTCTTGGTTCTCCATTTCTGTATCCTCCTCTGGACTTCTGCTATCCAGAGTCCGGCTGTGGAAAGGCCGGGTTGTACGTGGAGACTGGTCACTACAGAGGCAGCGGGGGAAGCTCCTGCCCGGCTGTAATGAAGTGCTTGCTCAGGGCCCATCTCCTGAGCAGTGCTGGAAAATAGAGCCTCACACCGACTGTGACCGTGTGGCCCATGAGGACTGTGGCAGCAGAGGAGCAGCTGGTGCAGTTTTGTTTTATTCCTACCAAACAACAGTAACTTTACAAAAGATGCTTTCAAAAACAGGGCTGCCTGGATGAGGAAACTCCTCTCCGTTGCCTGCAGCTGATCATTTCTGCTGTGCTCAGAGGTACCATTTAGAGCTGAACGCAGAACATTCTCGTGCGCTGTGTGCAGAGAACACCAGCACTTACCAGCGGGCCTGGGGACGGGGTGAGTCCCGAGCTGCTTTGTGGTACAATTCTGTGTTTTTCACAGTGAGGAGGAGGCAGAGGACGAGCAGCAAGATGAGTGTCGCCGGGATCAGCGGCCCCACGACGTGCGGAGCCCCGACCCGGCGGCAGCAGCGGCCTCCAGCTGCGCGGCGGCAGCCGGAGGGCTGATGTTGCAACGACCTCCGGATTCCAGCTTGGCCAGACAAGCGCTGACATTTTCCCGTCACACGTGACCCCTCGGTGCTTCCTGTTACAGCTTCCATTCAGGAATGCGAGCTGTGGTCGGGCTGCGTGCACTCGGAGATGCAAATAAACGGCCGCTGACTGAAATGCCCCGTTCCCATGACTGATCTTGGCACTAACTCTGCCAAGGGTGCAGGCACGTTTGTTTACACAGTACAGCCTTACTCTCTATGTCACTTCTTTTTTTTTTTTTTTTTTCCCTTTTCTCATAGATGAAAACTTGTAGAAAAGCTAAACTCAGGAGGCAGAGCCTATAAAAGTCTGAAGTGTTTTTTTTTTTTTAAGGTTCTGTGGTATTTTCTGGTATCAGCAGTGATATAAAGCAAACCTGATCTACAGACTAAATCCTTCATCCCTCCATGTGTCACAGGAAAGCCTGGTCCTGTGTAAGTGCCTTCCGTGGGGCAGAGCTGGCTGCAGCCCTTCCCCGCAGCCCTGTGCCTGGGGGGCAGCCCCATGGCTGCCCCGTCCTGCAGCCCTGGGCCCGCGGGGGCTGCCTGGGCTGTCCCTTAGCTCCTCCTGGAGCTCCCATGGCCTCGGCAGCAGGTTGCTCTTTGCTGACAGCAGCCGTCCCCGTTTCCTCCTGCTTGCTGGAGTTTCCCTGCGTGTCCTTGTCCGTCTTCCTTGTGGGCAACCTTTGCTCCTCACTTGCTCTTCACATTATTGCCCAGCTACTGGAAGAAGATTTATGTGTGTGCATGTTTTGGTTTTGTTTTGTTCTATACCGATTTTTTTGCACCGTTCTTTTGATTTAAAGCTGCTTTATCCCTTCAGAGTGGGGTGGCAGGAAGAGGGGGTTTGCACTTATGTCTTTCAAATTATATCTTTTGATCCCTTGCTGGCCTTCTCCTCCCTTTCCCTACCAAGCAACCCCTTCTTAGTACTGAATTAAATTTTAGCCTCCTCAAGCTGCTTTATTGACTCTCTCTCAACAGTAAGCTCATGCAGGGAAATGCCACAGCTTAGAGGTAATCTGTAAAAGAAAGGGGGGAAGAAGGGGGCACTGGCTGTGCCTTTCCTTTCTGAACGCAAAGGAAGAAAGCAAATGGCTTTGTTTTGATTTTTGAACTGCTTGGTCCCGTACAACTTCATATTTTCCTTGGAAGGGCAAAGCTATAGTCACACTATTTGCTTTCTAGTTTGGCCAAGCAGCTTTTTAGCCTAAATTTTCTGCTCCTTCCTTTCCGTGTTCTTCCCTTGCGTGACGCAACCCTCCTTTGTGCATGGCACTGCAATGAGTCAAACTAAAATCCTGTTACAAAACTGCCCATGATCATCCTTTAAGATGAGTATTCCCAAGTGATTTGTATCTTTCCATTTATGATAGCAATTAAATGCATCTTGCCGCAATCGCAGTAGGCAGGGGATGCTGCTGAAAGCAGTG
Organism: Crypturellus undulatus; assembly: GCA_013389825.1. NCBI lineage: Eukaryota > Metazoa > Chordata > Aves > Tinamiformes > Tinamidae > Crypturellus > Crypturellus undulatus. Next base: position 221,935 of record VWPW01021833.1, read on the forward strand.
CCTTATGGATGGGTGCTCCGTGGCTCCATGGGAGCCGATTCCCAGGTCTTCGGTGTGCAGGGAAGGAGCAGGTGAACG
>VWPW01021833.1:223295-292982 GCA_013389825.1 Crypturellus undulatus
AAAAAAAAAAAAAAAACAACCCACCAAAAACGTGTTCCTTACTAATTTTAGTGTGGTTTCTTGTGTTCCCCAGCCCTGCTGGGGTGGGGGCAGCGGTAAACATCTCGAAGCAGAGCTGTTTATGGTGAGCAAATAAGAGCTCCTGTTTATAGAGGCAAAAACAAATAGAAAAAAAAATCCGTAAGGATGGGCCTAGGGCTGTTCTCCAGCAAGAAGAGCGAGTCAAAACAAGGAGCCCTGTTTGTTTTTGCTCTTTCCCTGGAACGTTTCCTTCAGCCGAGCAGCGCATGGTCGGCTCGGGGCAAAGCGTGGGGAAAAGCGCAGGCCAGCGCCTGCAGTCCCTGCGTGTGCTGCAGGTGCTATGAGCGCTGCAGCCCCTGCATGTGCCGCAGGTGCTGCGTGTGCTGCAGGTGCTGCATGTGCTGCAGCCCCTGCGTGTGCTGCAGGCTGCAGCTGCCTCCCCGTAGCACCAACCCCAGCTGCAGAGCAGAGCGGAGGGACCAGGGAGAGCAGTTTTGGGAAAAAAACAAAGCCAAGCCCACGCTGAAAGTGTGCGTATTGCATCCATCCCTGGGTCTCAGCCAGTTCCCTGTCCAGACAGCAGCTCGGGAACATCCCTCACCCTCACTTTCTTCTTAAATATTACTTGGAGAGGCTCTGCATGAGTGTCCAGCTGTCCTGCATGCAGCTGCCCCCGCGCAGGAACCCCCTCGCTCACGAGGGCTGCTCGCAAACACCAAGGAACATTAACATTTCCTCAGGCTACAACCGCTGTTTCCCTTGGGTTCCCCTCAAAATTCCCCTTCTGTTTGAGGAACGCGGGAGCAGCAGGACGCCAGCTCCTTGCGGCGAGTCCCACCCTTGGTCAACAGCTCCGGACCTCCCTCTGCCACCGCTGCGGCTCCTGTTTCTGTTTCTGCAGCCACGGTTTGACTGGGAAGTCTCTGTTAATAAATAGAGTGCAGCACTGCTTGTGCTTCCAGGAGCTTAGCAAAGACACCATGGGCTATACTCACAGCATCATATATGCACAATAGTTTTATTTTGTTTTTATATAAAAAAAAAAATCCTAAAGAGTGCAGAACTCCTGTATCCTATTTTTTTTTACACAAACGCTTCCAACACCTTATTTTTGTTTTTGCTCTTTTTTTTCCTTTTAAGCTAATTTCCCCCTAACGACTTGCAATGGCACGGGTTCCCCTGATTTTGGCCTAGTCACCCTCTCTAATGGGATATGTCTAAAGCTGCAATATGGCACTTGGTTCACTTGGCAGGTTGGATATATCCAGGAAGCCGGGGTACGCAGTGCTGCCCTGCTCGGAGCCCGGGAGCGCAGGCAGAGCCCGCCTCGGCGTCCGCGTGTCCGGGATCGTCCCGCGCGCTCCTCAGCCCTTCCTCCTCACTGTGCAAACAACAGGCTTCTGTCACCCATTAGCCCTGTTTTAAGGTATTTTTTTCCCCCGAAGAGGATTCCATCTTCAAGTCAGGAAGCAGCAATACAGTCAAGCAACTGCCCGCAGCAGCCCCACGTGCTGAGGCCTCATCAGTCCACTGTACCGTTATACGACTTGCTGAGCTTGTTGAATGTGAAGTCTAAGCTGTGTGTAGAGATAGGCTTTCGGTAGAGAGGATTGGATGCCTTTAGAGAAATAAAAGCAGACAAAAAAAAACAAAAGTGAGAAAAAGAAAAGTGTGCAATGACCAAAGCACGTATAATGCCCTTCCTACAATCAATTTGGAGGTAACCCTATTCTGCTTTGACTGACACCTGCCACTCAGATACTGAAGCAGTGTCACGGAGCTGCAGGAGCAGGTCAGCCTGGGTCTAGTGCGCCTTGCGTCCTACCTGCATGCGCAGAGTGAGGCCCTACAGGGCTGAGCACTCCATCTGAACAGGGAGCCTTACAGCTTATTTCTCCCTGCAGATCAGACCAGCTGACTGCTTCCAACAGATCACGCATGACAAGCACCGACACTTTCTAAATACCGCCTTCCCACACACCTGAGGACAAAACCTGCCTCGCTCAGTGCAGCAGAAGTCCCAGTTTGTCCTGCCACGCTCCCACCGCCTTCCTTCAACCCTCCAGCACAGGCGGAAAAACAATTACGGAGCCAGGAGATCGGTGACAAGTTTGCAGCCTCCTAAGAGCCTGCCCTCGTAATGCCAGCGCAGCATCCCCTGCCCCGCCAACACTGCGGGGACGCAACGGGTGCTCTCCGTGCAGCGAGGGTGCAGGTAGGGCACGCGCAGCCCCTTCCCTGTGGCCACCGAGCCGTCCTGCCCCGCAATGGCCCCGCTCACCATTTCGTATCTGGCCCGGGAGCGCTCGCTTTGGAACCTGGCAAACTCGCGCCGGTCGTGGATGGTGACGAGCAGCTTCCAGATGGCCAGCAGCACGATGCCGATGAGCAGGATGCTGCCGCCCACCACCAGCAGGATGGTCAGGACGTTGGGTGCTGAGCCGCACTCTGCGGAGGAGGAGGAGAAAGAAAATTGCTCTTGCATGGATGCACCTCACAGGTTAGGATCCAAGCAAAGCCTTGTATCAGAGCCACGGCTCAAGTGGCCTCAGGGCAGTGCGAGCAAGAGTGACTAAATCAATAAACAAAAACATAACAGTCCTCCCTGAAATAGAAGCAACCCTTGAAAGCCAAGAGGAAGCTCTCCTAGCCAGATGGAGGTCGAAGGAAAAATTCTTGGTGAGGTCAGTAGGTCCAGCCTTTCCCACTGCATGAGGGGGAAGAGCCCAGCCCCAAGCCCACCTGAAACCTGTTGGAGCACAGGGCAGCAGCTCGGCCAACACACGTGGGGACAGCCTGAAACTAGCCCTGTGCCTGCAGCAAAACGTATTTCAGCCTCTGGCTCCCACTGACATGGAGACATGTGATTACTAGACACTTTAAATAAGCGTATTAACCGACGGCTAATCAGCTGCTCTGTGAGTTAAGTGTAAGCCACAGCACAAATAATGAAACGTGCTGTCTCTTAAGGCTTTCCCATGCTGGCCTGTGTCTCAGAGGACCAGAGCAGGCTGCTAGAAGCTACCGCTGGGTGCTGGCCAGCTCAGCTTGCGATGCCACCAGGGTCTTTCTTTGGGAATCTGCATTGCACGTGACTAACACAATGCAGAGAGCACCCACTGGGAAGCGCAGCTGTCCCGGCGGCCTTGGGGGACGGGAACGGAGCTACACTGCACCGAGCTCCATTGCGGGCAGTGAAAGGGACCCAGAAGTGTCCCAGGGGCTCCCTGACATCCGGTATTTAAGCCCCAGGGGTCCTGTGGGATGTTATTTAAAAATCTGTAGATGAGCTGCTGTCGGTACACGAGTAGCCATTCTGAATTTCATCATCCTGCTCTGGCATAAAGCGCTGGAGCCATGTGGTAGCAATGCTGGAGACTCAGATGCAAATTTTGCTCTCAGTCAGAAGCCTTTTTTTTAAATACATGCATATATATATGTATATACACCCATACACCAAGTTGAGAGTGTTTGGATGAGGGCCTCAGCACTGTAAAACCCCTCATTTTCAAACCGCTCGGGTCCCACGGCTCCGCGCGCAGCAGCCCGTCCCCCCGGGGCAGGCAGTGAGCGCCGCTGGGAGCAGAAGGGCGGGAGGGCCGACCTGGCTCCCTGAGCACGGTGAGGTTGGACTTCCCGCTGGGCAGCTCCGAGTAGGTGAACTTCATGACGCAGTCGTTGACCGGGTAGGCGCACAGCACCGCGCTCTGGTCGTCCGTTTCTGGAAGGAGAGGAAGAGCCTTGCTGAGCCCCCACCGCCACGCGAAGCACGAGGACAGCCCGGGCGTGTGATGCGGGACAGCATCGCCGTGTCTGCTCCTGTCTGCGCGCAGGTGGGAAAGCCCTGCTCCTTCAGGGCGTTCAGCCACAGGGCTGGCCCTGCTTTCTGGAGCCCTGTAGCTCTGGGGACTGCGAATTCCTTTAGAAGCGATGGGCTTCCTGCTGTACATATGGTGCACATTACGGCCCAGCTCCGGCGGCTGGAATAGATGGAGCTGTTAGCACAACATGGGGGAAGGGGGAGCGCCAAGGAGGGGGAGGAGGGAAAAAACATGAAACCTGCCACCAGGGTGCTTTATTTCTGCCTCTCCACCTGGAGCCTCCGCAGGAAGACTTGCCTATGAATGAGCCTGCATGGATTTTAGGTAACTTTAGAGGGGAAAAAATAAACAAAAAAAAATCAAAAAGACAGAAGTGTCCAAGGGGAGCTGGGGGTGCTCTCTGCAAGCTGAGCCTTGCTCACCGTGGATGTCGGGAATGGAGGAACACGGATCAAAACAAGAGCTTGGAAATCAGCTCAGCGTCATAAAGATTTGTGTGGAAATCTGGCTCCTGGCGGGATTGTGGTAAGGAGTGAGCTTGGTCAGAGGCAAGGGCTGAGCACTGAGACCACCTGGCACTGTGGCAAGGCTGAAGCCGGCGCTGAAGCCTGTGGAGACCCGCAGGAGAGCGCAGCTCCATACGGGTACTTAGACACCTGCGGTGGTGGCGATGCGGCCTCCCTCCTGCAGGAGCTGAGCTCAGCCATGCGGCCAGCACGGTGCTCCCACCTAAACACGAGAAACCCAACACTCTGCGGCCTGGGCGAGGTGTGAACAACCTGTGGATATGCTCAGCGGCACCAAAAATGCTCAGGGTTTGCTGGCCAAGTGTGCTAACTGTTGCACTTAACAGATGCAGGGAGAAGAGAAGGGAACTCATGTACGTAGACACTTTTCCTCCACACAAATCTGCTTTGGAAATAAATGCCACTTTCTTCTTAATTTGCTAAAAAGCTTGAAGTTTGCAGAGTGATGGGCACTGATCCGTCCTCTGCGGAGAACCGTGAGTGGAAGGTGAATGGGGGTATTACCAGAAGCACAGTCCATCTCCGCTCGCATTCCAGCCAAGCTGAACGGCTTCAGCTCCGGAAATAACTACGGAGTTTATTTTTAAAGGATGAGATAGAGGAGGAAAAGGGGGAGGGGGAGGGAAGGAAACGGGAGGATGGGAGTGGTTTGTGGAAGGAGGATGTGCGGATGGGGGAGTTGCAAGGAGAACACTTGATTCCCTTTGAAAAACATTAGCGCTAAGTAGATGATGTTGCTGCTTTGATCACTAATAGGCCCGTCTGCAGAAATGCTGTTTTGCAGAAGCCATTGGGAAGCTTCAATTAAAAAAGGGCATTTTGAGGTTTGCTGATAGAGCAATAACTTCAATGATGACTTCAGCAGCTTCCTTACCCTGACAGCACCGGAGCCCTCTTTTACACTGAAGACAGATGGTAAGAAACAGATTGGCAGCAACTTAAGGCATGCCAGGCAGTTCTGCAAGGGCACATCTCCTTATGGCCTGAGCTTGTGGCCAGCGATTTTTAAATGAGTAGGAGATTTGGGTACCTGGGACCTACTGGCTGACAAAGAAGTGACCTTGGTTTAGGCATCTTGAAACTGCTTCCCACAGCTTTCCCTGTCAGTGGTATCTGCAAAAGTCCATCACGTTGACAAATGACTGCATTAACGACCGCTGCTATTTCAGCCCCTTATCCCTTTCCCTGCTGTTTGTCTTTGCTCTTGATTCCTTGACCTGCCTTCCTTGGGAAGACCAATACCCTCCGCCTCAACAGCGCGAGCCCAGCCCACGGCACCTCTGAGAAGCACCGCGGGGACCCCGGCTGTACCCAGGCCTCGAGGGGCAGCTTCTGCCTCGTGCTTCTCTGCACCAGCGTCACTGAAGACAGCGCTTCAAAACTGTGGAGTGCTCTGACAGCAAAGTGTTAATTACGATTTAAACAGACCAAACACCACGTTTCTTGTCTCACACAGTCCTGTACATTAATAGCAGTGAATCTTGCTTCCTCCAAGCCTGGCTACTTTCATTCCCATGCTTTTACCATTATTCTGCTAATGCATGTGTTGATTAAGGGCTCAGCAGTAAGGATTTCCATGGGCGTTCACCGGTTTCAGAGCTCATGCATCCCCAGAGAGAGGAGTGATGGATCCACTGAGCTCACGGGCCCTGTGAAACGTGTGCTTTGGGCAGGCTCAAGCCAACACCAGACTTGTGACACTCCTTTCATACTAAAGAGCACTGTCTGGAGCCACCAAGACTGGTGATTTAATACTGCAAAAGTGAAGGAAATCCTGCAGAACATAACACGAGTCATACAAGCCTCCCCAAAGGCATAGCTCTGGCTCTCGAGCCCAAAGGCAGATGCCTCTGCTTCACAAAGCTTTGATGCACCAGCTGCTTCATACCCAGAGCCAAACGGAGCTTGGGAGCTTCCAGGGCATGTTCCTTGTAGCCTGATATTTAAAAGGGTCCCATCATCCGCTGCTGCGACAGCACAGTCCTCAGTGTCCTGGCTACAGGTGGAAAATATCCATCTCCTACTGTCTGGTAGGACTTTTTAATGTGATACATAAAATAGAAGTGCTTTGGCTGAGTCTTTCCAAGAAGCCCTCATTCCCTGAGCACCTTCTCTAGGAACACTTTGTTTTAGCACTGCCTTCAGCAGCCCTGATCTTCAAAGCGCTGAGTACTCTGAGCTCCCAAGAGCTCAGCACTTCCCAGAACCTTGCTGCAGGAGTTCAAAAGAAGGATAATCCCCCCCAGGGTCTTAAACCAGAAATCTGGCTGCATTTCTCTTTGAAAGCAATGGGGGAGCTGGCAAACCCTGAGGCAGCCTGACCTCCCAGGGTGCAGGCAGCCCCACGCTGGCTTTACCGTGGTGCAGGACCCAGGCACGAGAGTGGAGCTCTAGTCCTTCTGACACACATGTTATGCTATAACTGGTATATACAACTGGGTTATAACCCAGCTATCAGTGCATAGCTTCCTGCAGGCTGCATCACTGAGGCTTGGGGCACGGTTGGGATTAGAGCTGTCACAGCTTGGCACCCTCTACCCCTTCAAACAGCACAAAGGGACTCCACAGATGAAGCTTGGGAGGAAGGAGGAGAAAGACAAGTCATCTGCTGGGTAAGCACATGTGGGGTGAACTGTAGAAGAAAGGAGCTTGCTGAAAATGATTTTTCAATAAAAGATGATTTTTCCACCAAGGGAAAACTCACCATCTCACCATGAGTTTTGCTTTCTCTTACAAGCTTACTTCTTTCAAGAAGTCTATATGTATTCTCAGAAAGTTTGGAGAACATGTTTTCATGGGAATGTTGTGCACTTCTTTTACACTCCCTCATGGTTTGTCTAATCTTTTATCTGCTCTTCACCATTCTCTTTGCTCCTTGCACCAGCAATTGCACGGGAGCAGTGGCACAATGTATTGCCATGAGGTTGAGGGACTTGGATGATCAGTGCAGCAGGGAAGCAAATCTTTTGACTGGACCAGGCATATTCTGTGTGGCTGCAGTGCTGCAAAGTACCCAAGCCATTGCCTAGAAGCATCCAAATAACTTTTTTAAATGCAGTGTGATCTAGGCAACTGCCTCATTTTCTCTTGCCTGGAAAGGAGTGCTGGAAGTCACAGTAAGGTTATAGGTTATAGCTGGGTCTAGCCTGGTTTCTAAGCCTCCTCTGGCTCAAGTGGAGAGGTACTGGTTTATGTCACCTGACAAATCTGGCCCATACTTCCTTAGTTATATGTTCCTTATCATCTCAGCCATGCAGGCAAACATCTTAGCAATATGATGCCTCTTTTAGAGATTGAGTATTCTTTTTTTCAGTATAAAAGATTCTTCTGATTTTAAGTATTCCAAAGCAGGGGTCTTGATAACTTAGGGAATTATTGGTATTTTAAACACACAAATGTTATTGAAGTCACACACACACAGGGAGGTCTCATGCTATCACAGTGAAACATTTCTTTGCAATCTGGGATAGGAGTTAAGGGCTGTCACTTAACTGCAAGAGTTTCCTTCTCACTGGACAGTTGCAAGGAGCTGCATCCTGGAAGATCAGCCTGAAGCTGATTTCCTACTGCCCTTCTCTTTCTCTCTCGTACAAAGGGAAATTTGCAGCTGTAGAGGGAGGCAAGAGCACAGGCCTTCGGCATACAAGGAAGCAGCACGTATCAGAACATGAAATTTTAACTACTAAGATGTTAATTCAGAAAATTAAGAGTCCCGGCTGCTTTCACACAGAATATCAACAGTAAATATACTTTAAGGACTTACATGTGAAAATCCCAGCAATAGAAATAGGTTGTCCTACATCTATAACTATAGGTTCACCCACTATGGTTTCTACATGGAGGGTGCTACTTGAGCCTTTCTTTAAAAAATGCTTATTTGTGTCTGGTTAAGATGCACTGCCTGCCTTCTGCAGTTCTGCTGCCGCCTACTTACTGAGAACATCCACGGGCGTGATGATCTCATCCTTGCAGTGCTTTTGGCAGGTTTGGTTATCAGCCAGTCTTCCTGAGTTAAACAGCTTGCATTCAATGCAGTCCCTGCAAAAAGATGCACATAGGGAAAAATTTAGCATCCTGCAAAGTACACATGGGCTCTCAAGCTTGCCACCTACACCATTTCTGAAAGGGAATCTTGAAGTGTTAGTTGTGCCACAACTGAGAGAAAATTGTGGCCAACCATCTCCTACTCAAGAATGACTTTACTTTGGGGGCAGATTCAATTGCAGATTCTCTGGTAAGTTTTGGCCTGCAGCTCAGAGCTCTCTGTGCCAGAAATGTGTAGCTCAGGGTGCAACAGGACTTGGGTCACCCTCTTTTCCTCCAAAATAGGAGAGTACTGGGAATGAGAAGGGACATGAATCATCATGAGGACTTGGGCAGCAATGCTCACCGCTTCGTGGTGTTCACAATGCCTGCAACACAGCCGGACACAAGATGCTTGTGGCAGGTTAGCCCTTTTCTTGGGATGCTCCCAGATTGCAGGGGAGCCTAGGTAGGAGCCACACCACAGTATAATGGAGATGAAATAGCCAGAAAGACTTCAAGAAATGAGACCTTCCCCTCCTACCGGGGTCAAATCCCTGCCGAAACCTGCCGTGAGTACCTTTTAGTGCTACAGACACCTGGGCAGGTGGGACACTTCTCACAGGTCTCTCCAAAAGCGCCCGGTTCGGTGCACTGGCACTTCCCGCAGATGCAGTTGCCCCTGCCGCTGCACATCTGGCCGTCGTTGGAAAGGCAGCGGTCGGTCTCGGTGGAGCAGTTGCAGTTGTCCCCGATGTAACCCGCGTGGCACTTGCACTCACCGCAGTGACATTCGCCGTGGCCTGGAAGACATGGAGTACTGCAACATGACTTCTTCTAAGAAAGGAATAATTGCTTTGTAAGTTCATAAATATCATTTATAATTGTACTATAAAGCCCTATCATGGGGCCCAGCCAGGATTAGCTGGTAGAGACCACATGGCCGAGCTGCGATACCAGAGTCTGCCTGAAACACGTTACCCTCCAGTTTCCCTCTCTGCACATGAGGGGTCCCTAGTATCACCTCTTTCCAGTGTGCCATTTTGCACCCTTCTGGTTTGCACAGATTCAGAGTTTAACACTACCGAGCAGACACGGAGAGCAGCTCCTGGGAGCACGTTTCAGTAGCTGTTACGAGACGTTCCTAACCGCAGAGTAAATATTGGGCACATCTGCTTCCTCGTGCGCAGCACTGTGCAAGTCAGCTGTGCGCAGCGCTGCAGTTCACACCTCTGCCCAACGTGCTGCTGGTGCTCAGTGCAGCTTCACAAACTGCCTCAGGGCCACTCGTGTGCCAGCACGAAGGCCTGGCTAAGCTAGGAGGCAGTTTGTGAAGGGTAGCACCAGGGGTAGCCCAGGGTAGCACCATCACTTCCACTGTTACATAAAGCAGCAATAATATTCAGTTAATTTAAAGTTGTGAATGACTACAAAAGATTTTTTTTTGTTTCTGCAGCATTTGGGTTCATTCTTTGCTCCAGGCCAGTAAAGCTTTACCACTTTGCTTCACAGATGGTTAAAGCTGCATTGGTTAATGCAACTGAGCAGGCTCCACAAACAGCCTCAGAATAGCAGTGCACATCCACAGCCACTCTGCAGTCACCACAAAAAGAAACAGAAAAAAAACTGCCCTGACAATCATTGCAAACAGAAGGGAGAGAGAAGGGGCAACACAGCAGCTGACCTGCTAATTCTCTGCACTCACCAAATGCTGACAAAGGGTTTACAGCAGCAGCTTTCAAAATACTGCTTTTCCAGCCTGATGGATATGGCTCAGAGGCAGAGCAATCAGCAGACAGATACTTCACGGCACCCAAGGCAACGTCCATGTGACCATACGACTCACTGCGTGTAGCCAGCGTGAGCTGGACAGGAGACACAACAACCGGACTGCGGTCAGGTTTCTACTCCGTCGCATTATGGCATCAGATTTTCCTAGCAGAGCCGCAGTGTCAACAAACAGCAGCTAAAGCCAGGCTTCCTGCCCAGCCGCCTCCAGCCACGTCGCTCGGCCAGCGCCGTCTTGCTCAGGGCTTCGCTGCCCGCTGCAGACCCAGAGCTTGGAGAATTACTGATTACTCAAATGCTGTTGAAGAGGAGGGGTCTTGATAGTGCTTCTGTGTTCCCTTCCTAAAAACCGTTCTCTTTGTTATCTATATAGAGAAAAGTTGAGATGGGAATGGGATAGTGCTCCCTTGCTACGTGAGCTTGCTGTGAAAATAAACACATCAGCCCATGTGGTGGTCTGGACTCAAAACGGGGAGCTGCTCTGCTTACCAGGACAGATTCATTCAGGCTGTTAGAAACACACAAATCCTCCCACTTTGGGAACTGGGACTATCATACGTGAGAGGCTGACAGCAGCAAAGCTCAGAGAGGGCAAGAGCTGCACGAGACCTTCTACACATAGTCGTGACCCCTTAGTGGCAGGTTGCACTGGGGCCTGACGTCACCTGTGTGGTTTGGGTCTGGGGCTTGGCAGCAAAGTGACTACCACGATTGTCTATTTGGTAAGGTCCTCCCTACCCTGCTTCACCATCAGTTTCACTTAAGAAGTACTTCTAAAAGGATGTAATAAAAATAAGAAAAAATAGCAGGCACTATATATCTCTCTCGTGTGTACACGCAATCCCCCTGTGTGTCCAGCACCGTTAGGGATCGCAGGTCCAGATGAACCTTCTCCAGGGATTGCCTGAAGACAGGTCCCAGCAGCCCAGCCCCGAGCAATGCAGGTGGTCTGGCTATGAGCCCTCAGGTTTGTAAATAAGCCCTCCAAGAGCTCCAGATGAACGAAGAAAGCGATTCAGTAGAGGCACTTAGTCCTCTACCGATGCATCCCCTTGCAGCTGTGGGGTTTGGTGGCAGTCTAAAGAAGCCAACAGGCCTAAAGGCTTTCAATTACTGTGAGTGCAGTGGCTGCCTGCCGAGCATCTGGTTTCAGAAAGGCATCAATCAGCTCCCTGGGAATAATGCACGAATTCTTCCTTGGTTAGTCCCTAGGAGAAGGGATGCTGTTGAACACGTAGTTTATAGAGCTAAACAGTTTGTATACAAGGCTCATCAGCAACCTAATTACAGCTCAGCTTTCCCGCTGGGAACTGCCTCAAGTTCCTCAGACAAGATAAATTATATACATGCTCCTTTCATCGACACAAAACCTCTGATATCTCTGGCTCTTTCGTAGCTCTACCAGAGAGACTGTGGATTATAAACCTATATCCTTTGCCAAAAGTCATGGGAACACCTTCTGCTTTACTAAGCATCCCATTTGTTCCTACACATCACAAGCTGCCCTCCTATGGTCTCTTTTGTATTCCTGTCGTTTGCTTTGGATCCAGCTCGCAGACTCAAACAGTGTGAGATCGAGGGGGTCATGTTTACACGATCGCTAAAGGTGACCTCCTTCCTTGCCTACATCTGATGCAGATTAAAAATCAGACCCTGTTTGCTTGCACAACGGCAGCAATGTTGCCCTTACCCCAGACAGCGCCCTCACAAACGCACGCGGAGGCTTGTTTGGCTCTGCCCCTACAAAACCACAGCTCTTCCACGCATACAGCCCCTTCACAAGCAAAGGGAGCAGGGTGAGTGCCATCTATTCCTAATGTATTGATGCGATCTGGCTCTCGCATGGTTTGGTGCCTCCATGGCAATGCAAGTGTTCAAATCGGCTGTAAATCACAGGCATAAGGTCATGGTTTTCCTGAACGGGTACTGTTTCACTGGGTGTATCACAACTGGCACTGTGTCTGCGTGTGTGTGGCATTCAGCAAGTGTGAGCACGCTCAAGCTGGAGTATTGAGGGCCAAGGGGATTGAGCCAATTCCCCCTCTTTTGTAGACTGCACAAGGGCAGAAAGAGAGCATCCATTTCAACCCTGTTTGGATATGAGAAAACCCAGCACAAGATACAAATCCACTGGAAATCCTTCTCTGGAAGTTTCCTCTCGTTGGTCCCAGGCCAGTGTACTAGGCTAGCAAGCGTGTGCATCCATTCCAGCCCCCGGCCCACTGGAGATCAGTTGGTGGAGAGAGCTTGGAGAAACTGCCCCATGGAAGGGACGCAGCAATTTGCAAATAACGCAGGCTTTTCCAACATCGTGACTGGAAAATTTAAAAACCACCATCTTCTTAAACTAAATGCTTCTCTTTAGTAAGAAGGAAGGGATGAAGAGAAATCTGTTATATATGAAGGTGTATAAATGCAGGGTGAAGTTTAAAAAAGATGCCCATATGTACTCTGCCTTGGCCAAAACAGTGCAATAAGTCATATGCCCACCCAGAGTGGGCATATCCTTGTGGAGCTTTAGTGGCAATTCAGCAGAGATGTCACCAGCTTCACCACCTACACAGTCTTGTAAGGTCAGCCACTCTTGCAAGTGCAGGGAGCTCCCTTCCTGGTGCTCTCCATCCCTCCTCCTGGAAGACTGGAGAAACATGGCTGAAAGGGAAACACTTATTTCTCATAGGGGCCTTAAAAATGTTGACCTGCTTCTCATTGCCAATCTGAGACAACAAAGATGCGGATTCACATCGTCCTCTTGCTCGGGATATCATTACCAACATAGTGTGGCAGGAGCACCGAGATATTCGTCTTGCCGGTCACAGCACATCTTTCAGTGGTGGTGCCCTGCAGGCTGCGGCATGGAGAGTGCCTCACGGTACCTGCATTTCACAGCAAAACGCACTGCACTGCAAATCTTATCTACCCTTCGACATCATAACCCTGAGGCTGCTGAGCAGGCTTTATGGTATGTGAGGTGGAGCCTGTGGGACTCCTTCCACGCCTGCACCAACAGGGAGCTGAGCTGCGCCCTGGTCTCACGTCCAAGAGGAGAACATAGCCTCGGGGTGACAGGCAGGGTGTATTTCACGACACTTCTACACCAATAAAAGTCTCATGGTGCGGAGTAATTGGGTGGGTTATCACTCCTCTCCTGTTCATCATTTGGGTTGGCATGTGCTCTGCTAAGGCTGATGCATGAAGCCAAAAGACATTATTAATTCTCCCAACATAACAGGGTATGTTTTCTTCCGTTTATATCCCCGAAGTAAGGATATAAAGCTTGAAGCATCCAGAGGAAATTGGGCAATGAAACGCTCCCTCTGAATTTGATAACCTGCTTCCCGGTCAACTCGCGGCCGTTGCAGGCGGCTAACACAAAACACCTGGCAGGGGGTTGCAGGGACGTGCGGAGGGTGCAGCAGGAGGCTGCAGTCCAGAGCAGCGATGCTGCTGGGGGCGCAGGGCTGGGCAGGGCTCCCAACCCGCGCGCTGACCCCTGCGGCCGGAGCCACCTCGGAGGGGCTTCCTGCCCTGCGGAGCTGGAGCCGATTCTCTGTCACTGCTCTGCCCAAGACGGCAGCGAGTGGGAAGGAGCTGAAGGTGAGTATGTCACATCCAAACTGTAGAGATCACGGTCCATGTGAGAGGAGGCGGACACCGGTCCTCAACGCTGTCTCCACACCAGGCACTGACCTGGCTCTCGCCATCATTTTATTCCCCTTCAGATTTGTATCTGAAGGGGAATTTGTATCTGATTTGTATCTCTTTCCAACAGACAGAATAAATGAGTATTGGGATTTTCTGCACTGTTAGTGAGGTTATTATAGCAGAAAGCGTTTTTCTTAAAGCTCCTTATTTTTGAGGAGCACACGATCATGTAAAAATATCACTTTCCTTTTGAAAAAAAAAAATTCTTCCTAGCTTTTACAAATGGGGAGAAAAAGTTTGAAAACACCCTCTCTATACAACACTCCACTTCTTTCTCCCACTTTGCAGAGCTCCAGGACTGGCAGGAAAATCAAATGGATGCATTTAAGATGCAAGAAAAGATTCCTCATGATTTTTAAGGCATTTTTTTTCTTCTGAGGCACTACCACTACAGAAGGTTCAAGGGGAGGGAAGATCATATTTCAGTCTGTTTCCATTAAATCAAGTGACCTATTTTTGTGCTGCTGTCCTAAGGCTTCCATCCAGGGCTAGGACCTTCAGAACTCTGTACACTTGCTTTTGCCACTTTGGTTACTTGAATGACTAGTCTGACAAAGCCACAACAAAACAACACACACAAAAAAGGGACCGTAACTGCTGAAGAGGAGTAAGCTACGGCAAGCAGCTAACGAATTCTCCAGTCCCATCTCTTTAACCACAGTCTGGCAGCCCCGAGTGCCTGCCCGCTACCCAGACAGACCCATAGCAGAAGCCACGCGGCGTTTGTGTTCTCTGAGGATGAACATACCAAGATTAGCTGCTTAGAAAACGAAGAGCGCTCATGACCTGACAGCGAGGGGCACTGCTAGAGCAGGATTTTTCAATCTCATTGGCCCATTTCTCAGTGTATCTGATGTCCGTCCTCACAGTGCAGGAGAAAAACACTCCTCTGAGGCTCTGGAAACGGCACATTTTGAGTGGGAGGAAGGGTAGCGGAAGAAGCTCTGAACACTTGGAAAGCNTGGCACATTTTGAGTGGGAGGAAGAAGGGTAACGGAAGAAGCTCTGAACACTTGGAAAGCTCGGACCGTTTTGCTTGGAGAAGGGCTATGGTTAGAAACAGTGCCTGCTCAGGCAAATAAATCAATCATCCCGTTTCCCACTAATCCCTTTCCATGACTCAAGTTTAAGCCATGAGCTTGATGTCTGCCAGCCGTGTGGTACACAGCGCAGCTCCGTCCACACACAGTGCAGATAGTGTTGGGTTTGCGGGGCCGGATGCTTCAGCACCATCCAAACGCTTGGGTGGGCTCAGGAGCACAGGCAGGTTTAAGAGGAGGGGATGGTCTTAGCTTCCTTCCCCTGGCAAGGACAATGAGGAAGGCAGGTTGGTAGGAGCACCCCAGCCAACTCCTGAAGACTAAAGAGCATAACAGCTCCCTAGTTAACATGAGGTTACTACATAAACAAGCAAAAAAAAAAAAATGGGACAAACGTCAATGGTCTGAGTTTTCTGTGTAAATTGAAACATATCCACTGGCTGCTTATACCAGAAGGGAACATGCCCAAATTCATTTAGCCACAAAACAATGCAGAAATAACAAATGCTAAGAAGTTAATAACAACTAAATATTGCTTTTATATACATTAATTAAACCACAGACTATGGCCCTGTGCATCGTGCCACTGCATTGATTTCAGTGGGTTGCTGCACCGCCACAGATACGCGCTTGGCTAAGCATAGATGAGGTTTCAAAGAAACCTTTATTTCAATTCCAGCACTAGTTGAGTTCACCAGTTCCATCATGGAAAACAAGTTATGCCAGAAACGCAGACTAAGTGACCCCAAGGTGAAGGATGAAATCCCTGCTTGAGCTGTTAGTTCAGCCGTGGGTACCACAAGCCAGGTCACTAATTGCACGTTATTGTCATCCCACAAGTTGCAGCACTGCAATATCAAACCAAACCGCAAAAAAAAAAAAAAACACACACAAAAAATCAAACCTCTCTTCCAGTTTCTCAATGACTTGGGAACCTTTACGTTAAATGAAAACTATGCAGGAAAAAAATAAGCTTTAGAAACTGCTGTCTCATGAAGGCAGCTGAAACTTATCTTGTGGCAGGACGATTTCCTGCGGCAGGTCTAGCCAATCCTTTCTCATTTTCATCCTCCTGCTATGGAATCAGAGCTGAAATGTAATCACAAGATATGGCTGATGATACATCAGAAAGCCAAAACGGGCAGCTAGGAGTCATTTCCTGAAGGAGATCTAAAGCTGCACTTCTTAAAATAAAGCCTTTTTTTTTCTGTTTTAAGTTCAACACTCCACAAATCTCTTGACTTCTGCTTACATTAGTGTCTCAGCTGAGCCTCGTCCACGTGGCCTTTTGGACGGCAGCGCAGAGCTGCGAATTAGAGCTTTGAGGTCCTACCACTAACTCTAGTACTGATGCACCGGGTGATACCAGGCGGCCGCTGCTGCTGGAGCCTCCCGGAGGTCGAGCGCCTAAACCCAAGCGTAGGGCATTGGGAAGGGTGCCCTGGTCCCCCTCAAGGCGTGAGCCTGAATATTCTCACTTGGCTCCTCCAAATACTGTGAAATGTCCCGGGTTCCATTAACAGGAGCTTCTCCCCGACTTCTCCACCCTGTCTCTTCACCCAGGTCTGCTTGCACCACCTACCCATTTACCATTGAGCTTTAGCCACGATGGAGACCGTGGGGGTCTCAGAAGGAGGAACAACTGGCGACATATGGTGAACACTCAGCTAGATGAAACACAGGCAAAGGGACTCCACGCAAATCTGGAGCACTGTGTCCCTTTCACTGACATGGTGCCTCCGGGAAGGCCGAGCGGCTTCTCCCTGCCTGGTGTGAACACAAGCCGGAGAGCCCTGGCACCAGCCAGCAGCGACGGAGCTTGCTCAGGCACGCACAGAAAAAATAGATTTGTTCTCAAAATAAAAGGTGGCTCCAAAACACGGATCCGGGATCCCAAATCCCTGAACCCCAGGGCCAAGCTCTACGGTTCAGACCCATCCTTAAAAGGAAACATGGGATAATTCCCGCTTACCAAAGCACGCATGGCCTAAATGTCCTTTCAGCTGGACCTCATTAAGAGGAGAAGGTCCCCGGAGCAGAGAGACATTCTTTCTCTGCAAAATGCAGTGCCGCAGGAGCGTGCCTAGCTCTGCATTTGGATGCTAGCACATAATCTGGCGCAAGTTCACCAAAGGTTCGCGAGCTCTGGGTTGGATTTTTCCCTTCCCAAGGATGTTGGAAGAAATCATGGTTTCATTCAAAATGAAAAGAAAAAAAAAAAACACAGCTTATGCTGTATTTTACTTTCAACTCTCGTGTTTGCTTTTTAAGCCAAACCAAGCAACACGTAGGGGCTGCCACTGCACACTAACACGAAATGCAGAGACCCCTGAATTTCACACACCTGCTTTTTTTAGGCCTTCACCTGCCTCTAAACCCAAAATAGAGCATTCACTTCCAAATGTTTATTTCTGTTAATCACTATTCTGTTAATCATTCTGTTAATCAGAGAAAATAAATCTGTTAATCAGAGAAAATAAATATTAATGTCAAGCTGAGTGGGAAGCGTAACACCAGGACTATTTAAATGAGACCATTTTAAGATTGTCTTTATCTTTGAGGAGCAAGTATCTGATGCATTTTGCCTTCCAAGTTTGGCTTTTCTTTGCTTGGAGTTTCCTGGCTCCTGAGACGCGGAGTCGGCAGCAGCTGGAGGGGACGGGGCTGCGGACGTGTCTTTGCACCGCACTGTGGCACTTTAAGAGCAGAGAGCCGCCGCCGGGGCTCTGGCTCCAGCAAAGATGTGAGGACGTCACTTCTTTATTTGTTAATTCTGCAATGGTATTTAATGCCTCATTAGCATGCATTAACGGTTGCAAAGGGTCTGCCCAAGGAGGAACAGCAGTGAAAAGAGGCCGAAACAGCAGCACTCTGTGTGGTTCGATTTTCCAGGGAGCTGCTGCCAGAGCCTGGGAGGGCTGCGAGGGACTTTGATAGCAACAAGCCTCGGTGGCATGAAAGAAGGGTGAAAAAATGACGGTATTTCCCTTTCATGCGAGGAACGGAAACTCTGGCAAAGCAGCACTCAATCCGCTCAGGGAAAAAAAGAAAGACCCGGTCAAATACTGTTTCAGTGTGAGCAACAGAAACAAAACCTCAGCATGAGCTGAGCGTGGCAGGGCCGGGTATACCTGTTGTCCAGGAACATTGAGCCATACCAAGAATAACACCAGGCCTAGCAGTGCAATATCTTCAATCTTCTGCCTTTTGCACCAGCACGGAGGAGAGGGAAGGCATATCCTCCTGGAGGAAGGCAGCACATGTCTTGGGATAAAACCATGCAGGGAACAGAACAGAAACCAGGCTAAAGGGAAAAGATTGACCAATATGGGGAAGGAAGCAGGAGAGAAAGGCTGGGGATGGGGGAAGGACAGCACCTTCAAGAGGCTCTTGGGCTGATGGATGCTGTTTCACATCCTCTTCATACCATGCAAAGAGCAGAGTTCCTCAATGACCATCCCCATCAAAGCTGGGAGCTTTGCTCATGGAACCGAGCCCCAGAGCAGGCCTGACCTTTAAGGATGGCACTGCAGAAAGCGGGGCAGGAATGCACCGATATCAACATCTTGCACCAGAAATAAATCTAGTTTATACAAACACGCCACAGAAAAGCCGTGGAGCTCAGACGTTCCCAGGCAGTCGAGTCACAAGAGCTGCAGAACCGAGCAGGACCCGTGAGGGATCCTGTGCGCGGAGCAGGAGCCACGTTAGCCTGCACGGCACCGAGGGGATTCCGCTCACTGCTGCCCCAATTAATCCTCATTACATCCTAAAGACCTGCTTGCCCCGGCTGACCTCCGCCGTGCATTTCTTTATGCTAATCCACAGGACAAAAGTAAATGGGGCTGACCTCAACCTTACATTTCTTTATAGCAAATCACATGGCAGAAGCAAATGGAGCTGACCTAAACCTTGCATTTCTTCATGTTAATCCATGTGAGGAGAGCAAATGGAACATGCCCGGCTTAACATTTCATCCAGAGAAAGGAAGACAACAGGGGAGGCCCCACATTTGCGTTCCTTATTAATTTTTTTTTTTTTTTTTGCAGAGTCTTTATAAATTCCCAATGAAGCTGAAATATTTCATTAGTTGAGGAAGGAGGGACATACAGCTTGGGCACCCAGAGAAGTGATGGCTCTTCAGCAGGCAGTGAGTGCATCCTCCAAACCCTCTCTTGAAACAGGCACTTCAGCCTCAGCCTGGAGCTGTTAAGGTGCTGTTTATGGGCTAGGATTAAAAGGGGGTAGAACCTGTCATATATTCTTTTTTTTTGTCCTCTTTCTCATTCAGTGGGTTACTTTTTTGATCTCCTTCTACAGGTAAAGACTTTTGTAGAGCCACTTCTGCTGCCAATAAAAGTCAAGGCAAAAGGGAAATGTAGCAGGAAAAAAAGGGTTTCTATGAAGCTCTGGGAAAAACTTGCAGGCCAAATGAATCAGGAGCCTCTCCACAGGACCACATTTAAGAGCCAGCTAATCCTGGAGTCCCATCTGCATGTTACTTATCCTGCCCACAGCTTCCCCCAGACCAGCCAGAGTGTCTGCAGGGAGAAAATCTAAAGATGTGTGAAACCAGGTTTGCTGATTGATAAGGAGAAGCTACAGTTACACAGCATCTGAACACATCTGTCTGTCAATCTATCATCTGTATTTATTTATTCATTTATTTTCTAGCTCAATCTCATTGTTCTTGCAGTCCTCAATTCCAATCTCTGTCGCTTTTCCCAGAGAAATGAGGATGCAGAGAGAGAGAGAGATGAAAAAGACACAGTCCTCTAAGTCACCCTTAATAACCAAAAAAAAAAAAATTTTTTTTTGATCCAGAGTACCGTTCTGGGTCCATCCTACTCCAAAACTGCCCTCTCTTCCCCGCCAGCCTCCAGTGTCTGGTACTAATGACTTGGATTTTTAACGAAGCAGCTGGTGCCTCCAGACTGCACAAGGGTGTCCTGAGCTGGGAGGACTGGGACGGGGCTTCGGTCAGCAAAATAAGTCCTAAAACTCTCTTAATAGTTGTGATCCCCAGTTCTCCTCTGGCCGGTTACCTCCACGGTGCTGCTGCATAGGCAGCTTTGGGCAGCACAGGGCCCTTTCCCTCGGCAGCTGCATGAATCACTGCTACAGCATCCATGGCACAAACACTCAGCAATAACTAAAGGATTATTTTTAACTTCCATGTCTTATATGGTCCTTTCTCCTCTCCCGTTATTTCCAGCTTTGCTATGCAGAGACCTGCATCAGTGCTCAGACTCCATCCTTCTACACAAACTAAAAAAAAAAAAAAGATGAGCTGACAGGAAAAAAAGAAAACCATTGCAAATGTGGTTTAGGCTCCATTCCCCATATGAATGCCTCTCTCTTCCACAGGCCGCAGTGTTCCCTTTTGATATGTGCTAAATTTGCTTTCTACTGAATCATCCTTTGGACCCGCTGCGAAGGATCCGAGTCAGCAGACACAAACTAGTTTCTTTTCCCTCCCCTAACCACACTCGGCCCATCACCCATACCTCAGGGATTATCAGATCAAATGCCACCGATTTCTTCCTTAATCAAACACAGCCAGCTCTGGGAAAAGCTCAGAGGCTAGGAACGGGGCTAATTAAGGTAAAAGAAGTATTTAGGGATCATCTTTATCCTTTCATCTGAGCCTGGCCCATCGGTGTCCTGATCTAACACTAGGCACTACCCCAGGGCAGATGAATCATACCTTTGAAAGTAAGTGGGGAAAAAAAAGGTTCATTTCCCATAAGAATTGCCCAAGCCCACAGTAATTGGTGGACTGATAACAGGCCTTGCTAGGAGTCACAAGGTGGGTATATCAGCTGCACCATCAAATCTAGACATTTCTCTCAAAATGCTAGGATTATGCGTTTGCACCTCTCTTGCATAATCAGAAATTGCAGCACCAGCAGGCATCTTCCCATGACATACACTGCAAAGCCTGAGTTGCTAAATAATTTTATGGTGCCTAGGACTGGCAACTGCAAAAGCAAATTGCAAAAGCAGGACTGAGATTCTTGGTCTGCGGTTGAGCTAAACAAGAGCCCTATGTCACTGGGCATCAGTATAAGCCAAAAATATACAGTTCTTCCCCATTTAATAAAATAAGAAAAGGGAAGAACTCAGGAGTAAGCAGCAGGCTCCTGAGGGCTGGTGCCTCCTCAGCGGTCCGCACGCAGCCTTTCCGCAGGGAAGCAGGAGCTGCAGCGGGTGCTGGGCCAGCCTGAGCGCGCAGATTCTCGTGCCATGGGTAAGCCACAGGCTTTCAGTGAGCTGCGAATTCCTAAATCCCCTTTCAAAAGTGATTTTGGCACTTGCATGCGTTTGCGAGTCTTACATCTGGCACTTTAATGCTGACACTGGCTTTTTATATCACAGGAAATACCATACAGAAAAGCAAGGCAGGACCCCTGCACGTCAGGATTCCTCCATGCGTTAGCCAGTCGGCTACTATCTTTAGCTACCTTAACTGCTAACTATGCACTCAATTGCTTAAGTCTTAAAAGGTGAAGGCTTTAATTTACAAAGTGTTTATAAAATCTGATTTACTGTCTGTTTTTTAATGGACAAGGAAACAAGCTTCGATCCCATCAAGCTGCATTGAAATTAGCATGGGCCTGCTGCTCACTAAGTACGGGTCTAGTCAGGATGAGATTTTTAAGGTGAGAAACAGTTCCCAGCTTGCTGATTGTTCTTCATTTACACACTGGTAGTGTTTAGAGTTTGCAAATGTGTTTTGCTGTCAAAATAAACAAACAGGCTCAGGCTGAAGAACTCACAAATTATACCCCCCATGGGCAGCCAGTATAACAGCAACCACAATTAACAGGAAGACTCACTAGAGACATCAAAACACAGAAGATGCTGGATTTTAAAAAAAGAAAAAAAAAAAAGGGGGGGNNCCAAAACACAGAAGATGCTGGATTTAAAAAAAAAAAAAAAAAAAAAAGGGGGGGGGGGGGAAAACAAAAAAAAAAAAAAAAAAAAAAAGGGGGGGGGGGGCAAAAAAAAAAAGAAAGTAAAAAAAAAAAACAAAAATCATAACAAAAAATAATGAAGCTCAGTCTGCAGAGAATCAGCCCCTCTTCTTTACAGGCAAAGTAGGATGCTCTCCCCAGGGCCTCTCCTCTCTGCCTACCTAGTTTTATGGGGCCTTCAGGAATGCAATTAGCACCGAGACGTTTCCTCCTTTGTCAAATGCCCTGGAAGGCAGCCAGGCGGTTCAGAAGTTACTGGGACACACAGCAACCTGCGGCGGACGAGTGCGGCTTCCCCAGAGGACGGCGGGCTCCAAGCAGGAGTGAGTAAAGGCCAGAGCAGGGTGCTGAAGCTCCCACCACAGCGGGCACTATCCAAAACTTTCTGTCTTCCCACCCAGGGACAGCAGCCAGTGTGAATGCACCAGGGCAATCTCCCTAGAAAAAGCTCTAACAAATGCATTCAAGGGTATGGAAAGTGACTTCCTCCTGTTCCAAAACACATTTTGCAATGAATAATCCATTTGTCAAAGGAAAAGTAGGAAGAAACCTGTCTCTCTTGGATGGGCTAGGGGACAGAGCAAGAGCACTTAAGCAATCTGTTGTGTATGTCTCTTCCAAAACACATTGAACTACGGTTTGAAAAAAATCTATTACTGGATTTAGAGAGCAATAAAACAAATGCTGCTGATTTATTAGTAGCTGGATGCAGCTTTAATCAGCATTTACAGGATATCATAAATGATTATTTTCCCATTCTTTTCTCACAAAGGTACCTTAAAGCTCATGTTAATAAAGAAAATAATGGACTTAGGGCCTACAGCCATCTCTACAAGAGAATTCATAGGTCCACTTCCAAGCTGCAATAATAAAATCCTTGTTTCTTCTTTAGATCATTTCCCACGCAAGATTTGCTTCTCTACCTCATGTGGGCCACAAAAGGAAAAAAAAATACACATACGCAATGATGTCTGAAACACTGACAAAATAATGTGCCAGGAGTAGAAATGAAGCTTGGAATAAAAATTTCCTTGCTGGACAAAGGATTGAGTACCAACAAGCAAGAAGTTCAAAGTTTATTTCAGATTTAAAAAAAAAAAAAAAATCTGTCTTCAGTCTAAGAATATTAGATTTATTTGAGGCAACAAATGTTTCTGTAAACCCGAGCACCAGTTGCTCACGTTGGTGATTTGAAGCACAGCACTGCAGCCTGGCCTCAGGAACAGCAGGATTCATCCCTCTGGTGCCCCAAGGCAGGGTTCACACTCCTGCCCTAGACATTCAATCAGGCAACTACAATCCACCCCTCTGCCTTTAAGTTAGAGGCTCAGAAGGAAAGAAAACAAACTCAGGTTGAGCAAAGTAGCTCTGGATTTCCAGTTGTGATAAATCAAGGAAGCTGCATAGATAGGCCAGAATGTGGGAGTATCTAATATCTGAGAGCAATTTCCCTCCAAGCTTTGTGTTGTGCTAGTGACTCAAAGGGACAAGCTTTGTTCTGGCTCACAAATGCTAAGGATGGTCATGGAACAAAGAGCTCAGAGCACTGCTGAGATGAGGCATAGAAAAGGCTTGACCACATAATATGAAAAAGGATTTGTGCATGTGTGGATTTCCAGGGTTCAGCCTGAGCAATAAGGTTTTCTTCCATCTTTCTTCCATTGCTCCCTCAAGCTTTGGTCACTGTGGAGGGGTGGGTTAGCTGTAAGTTCAGGAATAGGCACTAGCGTGTTCATGGTGGTGTCTTGTTCAGCAACTTGGCACGTGAAAAGGCATTTAAGAGGGGATGGGGACCCACTGCTGGTCTGAAAGTGTTTGAAATACGGTCACCAGAAACTCACCAGAGGCACGAAGCATCTTCTCAAGTAAAAGACAACTTAATAGAGCATATAAAAATCCTTTATAGCCCTGATGAGTTCCCCTTACAGGCCTACAAGCTAAGCAATTCCAGAACAAGGAGCAGGAAAACAGTGGTCTGCCAGCAAAATAATGGTTCCATCCAAGCTGCTGTTTCAGTTCTGCATTTGGCAAAACCTTGCAGACACAACCCCACAGTGAAGGGACTCAGCAAGGGCTGCACTCGCTTGGGTGTGCGTCAGGAAGACAGGGTGCTCCAGCGACAGATATTGTGGGAAGAGGTGACACAAGGCACATAGGGGAAGTACTTTCTGCACATTCTATGAACAGAAGCAGCAAACAGAAGAGTTACCCCATACAGTGGCTCCAGATGGAGCCTCCTGAACACATGCGACTCAAACTCTGCTGCCTCTGAAGCATCCATACTATGCTGGTAGACTGAGAAACCCAGTCCCTAGTTAAAAACATTGGTGGGCAGTGCTGGGCACTCTGCACCAGACCCCTGCATGCAGCAGGACACAGCCCTGCGGTGCAAGATGCAGGTCCTCGGATGCTCCCTGCACGCTGGAGAAGTGCCAGGCCTCACAGACTGAGGAAACTGGCTTTAAATGTTATGTCATTGGCAGGGCACTTGCAACAGCTCAGATTTAGCACTGAACTTGCTGGAATTTAAAACAAAAACAAAACAATAGAAATACCAGGAAGCATAGCAAGAATAACACCACTCCACACAGGCTTGCTAGACTTTATCCCATCCTGGAGCAAAGACAGGGCTCAGTCTATTCTTATTTTCTTTCAAAGTTATAAAAAGGACTTTTAAATGTCTTTAAAACTCTCTCCAATCCCAAAAGAACTATTCTAGTCTTCATCAGAAATCCTCCACAAAGAAAGTAGGTACAATAACAACTACAAAACTTATTTTCCTGCAGGGTGATAGAAATGGGGCACTCAAAGGAAATTCAAGTGAGGGGTTATACAGGTGGGTCCTCCTTTTGTGGTATCAACTGCTACTCCAACCTGTTTAGCATCACCGCAACTGTCTGCCAATAAACAGAGCCAACTCAACTCATCAGTGGAATGATGCTATGAAGATATAGTCATACGGAGAATTCCCAAACAATATTGCCCTCATTTACATCCACAGTAGGCTTTAACTTTCTGCACTTACCTGAAAATAGCCTTTTTTTCTCCATTCCTGCATCTTTAGACTCAGCTACTAGTTCTCCAGGTCTTGAAGAGTCCCCAGAGAAGCTGATAAACAACTTCCTCTGTTGCAGGAAGACCCTCAGGACTCCATTTCCAATTGCTGCTAGAAGGTTCTGTGGGTGGACGCCTGCCTCCTTCACAGACTGTGCAGAAGTTCTACTGGCCACGCTTGAGGAAAATGAGCAAACCCAGCTTCTACTTAACTAACAACATGATAGACTCAAATAGCTAGAAGTTTACAGACAAATGTTCATCTCCCATCTGCCATCCAACTCAAAAGAAACTGCATTATAAAATAAATGAGGGAGAAAACCCCCTGCTTTCCTGGGGTAGAAAGTAGCTATTTTGCAAGCTTAGGCTAAAGGCAAGACAGCCTTCACAAAACTGGACCCGATTTTGGAAATTTTGTCCAAGCTTTTCAGTTTAGGAAGTATTTTGCTTGCTTGAAAAAGGACAAGTTTTGAGGAATAATGTTTTCTTCTGTTCTAGCTGAACAAATTATGTCCAAGGACTAATCCAGACCATATGTGCAAGGTAAATTATGTGACCTCAGATTGAGGAAGTAAAGTTATATTAGTAAACACAACTAAATATTTTTCTACCTAGCTTAAGCAGGATGGACCAGCAGCATCTTTATCAGTGGATAGAAAAACTATACATGATAAATCTTCAGGAATATTCAGTCCAAGTTCTCTAATAAGTCACACAGTTTTTACTACAGTCTAATAAAACAAACACAGCCTTTCCTTTCACCTGTGCTGCATCAGTGGACTACTTCAAGTGCTTAATCTTTAATAAAGATTATTCCATCTGTGCAGGGATGGATGGCACTTGTAAAACAAATCAATCTAACAAGTCACAAAAAGCTTCAGAGAATTCAAGCCTGTGAAGGTTTGCTCTTTCCTATGAGTAGACTTTAGCATAGAAGAAATGCATGTGGTTATCCAAACCGAGCTCAAAATCATTGAGTTAAAGACTTCTCAGTCTGCTCGTTCGGTTGGGTCACATGCAACAGAGGACAGAAAGGGTTGGAAGGTGCCTACCTGAGCAGAGGACACCCTTGTAGCGGGCACACGAGAAGTCATCGCACTCGCAGAAGGACCCGTAGATGTTTCCGAACTCGCTCTCGTAGCAGACACACTGGTTGCAGCTGCACTCCCCTCTCCCGCTGCAGATGGGCTTGCCTTCCACCTCCCGGCACATGTTGTGGTACGTGTTCCCGTTGGCGCCCTCCTCACACTCGCACTTGGCGCCCAGGTAGCCCGCGTCGCACTCGCACAGCCCGCAGGAGTAGGTCCCGTTCCCGCTGCACTTGCTACTCTCCCGCTCGGCCCTGCTGGTGCACCCACAAATGCAGTTGTAGGTCACTGCCACCTCCAGTGTGTCCCGAAACCCAGCAGGCTTGATGGTGAACACGTGGGAGGTGTCCTCAGCGGGACAGCTTCGTGCTTCCACTGCCACCTCAAAGGAAACCTGAGGAGGAAAGTGGAGATGTAAGTGAAGTTCATGTCACTCAGGTTGCTCATGGGGGCTCAAGGGACAGTACAGCCCTGCAGGGAAGGCCTTGGAGAGGATGCCCCAACTGTCCAGAGCTCTGTCACTTATCTGCAGTGCAACGCACTTCCCTGGATGGCAGGTGAATCTTGATGGTCAGTGGTTGTCTCAGCTTTGCCACCACACAAATCATGTATGAGATGAAAGTCTGCAGAGCTCTAGGAGGCTGAGGTTCAGACTTTTCTTTCTGTCCCTCAAAACACCAAGCAAAAGCCCAGCAGAGGTCCTTCTAGGCTCTTCGTCTGCACTAGGAAGAACATCTCCGACAAGGGCTGACCTCGCCTGCCACTGTCACTAGTCCTCAGCAGGGCCGCAGGCTCACCAGCAAGCAAGGCTGGTAAGAGAAGGAAGGAAGAAACTGCAAGGGTGTTGATGAAAAACCATGGAGTGACTTCAGTGTGCAGTGCCACCCTGAGTACACCAACTTTCAACTCCAAGCGTGAAAAAAGTGTCCGAAGCAATCTGGGAACAAAGATTTGGCAGCTCAACATACTGAAAGCTGCCCATGACATACTTAGGGGTTGAGGCATCCTTAAATCCATTTTTGTCCTGTCTGTATAAATAAGGGAAACCAGAACACCACATGATCCAAACAGAAAAAGCATAGAACTAAGCTTGATGTTTCATCTCAGCCAAGGACAGAGGGGAAGAAAAAACAAAACAAAAAACAAAACACAAACAGGGAAATATTAAGAAAGCACAGCCAGTCATCTGTTTTGTTTTGTTTTCTATTAAGTGCAGTCACACTGGTCCACTCCAGGCTGAGGGGAAGGTTTTTGCTGGGTCAGACAGGCTCTGCATCATCAACCACAGAAGCTTTATGGTCCCTGGACACCTCTGACATCCTCTTCAGTGCCCTTCAGTGCCTCTCTGCAAAGTGCCTACTGGACCTTTCCAGTTCCTTCTGAAGGGACATTGACAAAATGCTGCAATGTCCTTCCTGCTATTTTCACTTCCTCTTCTGCCTTTCCTCCTACAACTTGCTCTTCCTTCTTTTCCACCTCTTGCTCCTCTGCTTACCCCAGAGACGCCAATCTGTCATGCTCCGATTTCCTTTCTTTCCCCTTAGCCTCTTCCCCCCCTCTCATTTCCCACCGCTTCTCTAAGCGTAAGCATTTTAGCCTCTTCTGCTTTAGAGACACCTTGTCTCCATGTCTCATCAGCTCCACTGTTCCTTCTCTGCTTTTAAAGACTCATGAATTTGCCATTTTCAGCTGTTGCCTGAAAAGTCATTCTTAACTTCTTTAACCTTCCTTTGACTCCTCACACCAAAAACTCCTCCTGGTCAGGACTTTCCAACAAAGTCTTAGTTTGTCACCTTGCTGATGGGCATCCCTCAGTGGCCAGTCCCTCTTCCAGGCTTCAGCGGGCTCACGGTGGCCTGTCCCCCACATTCCTCTTCCCATTGCTTCACCACTGGCACCTCATCCACGGCTTCTTCCTCAAACCCCTGCTCATTCCCTGCACCCATATGCAAGATTAATTCAACTACACCCTATTTTTCAGTCTTCCCCAAGCAAACGAATAATTCATGTAGGAAATATTTGATTGACACCTTTCTTGAAAGAAATCCCTATTTCTTCCTTTTAATAAGAAATGAATGCAGGGATGGAGCTCTAGACCTGAAAAGGGTGGGCTAGATCTTTGAACACTACGGCTTGATCTCTGTCCAAAAAATCAGCTAAAGACAGAGCTGTGCTGCTTTATCTTGTGTTTTACTGTAGGCTGTGTACTCTGTGCTGTTTATAAAACGCCTCAGCTTCCCATTAAGATGTTTGAACAACATGGTGTAATATTGTTTGCAACGTAACTTTTAAAATCAAAACTGACAGTAACAAGTTTCACCTGTTGATCTCACACAGTATAAAAGTCTCTTTAAAACAAACTGTCCATAAAAGAAATATTTTGGTTAGTGGTTGAAGATACCACAGCATGAAAGAATCAGGACAAATATCTAGCAAACAACCTGGGCATCATGACATCAAAAATGAAAAATATTTGTTGAAACTGAACATAGGCGTAGGTCTAATGAATGTAACATAATGACTTATGGTGCCTAAAAGGACAACAATTTAGAAGGTTCCGTGGAAGGTTAATCTGCATAGGGAAATGTGTATATTCATACAGACCTAAGCTTCCAGCACTCTATTAACAGGCCTTCTTTGAAACTCTGATAGACTTCTGTTAAGACAGGCTTCACAAGGATTTCACTTTAGCACATCCTCTGGTTCTGCTTAGACATCTCTCATTTTCTGATGCTCATATTTACTGACAGTTACTTCCTCCCTGGGAAAAATCAAGCACATCTGACAACCATTCGCTTGGCCCCTCATTTAACCTTGCCGTTTCATGTGGCTCCCGAGACCGGCTGAAGCCGCCTCGCGCTGCCAAGAGCGGCCGTGTCCCCAGCCAACACCAAGCTCTGCCCGATATCCCCTGCAAACGGGCAGGCAGGGAGTGCTGGAGACCCTTCAAGGGGAAGCTGTTTTGTTATGGCAGAGATTAGCCGTATTCCAAACCTCTAAATAAGCCCCTCTTAGACGTCAAGAGGAAATGATTTTTAATTTCCAGACACCTTAGGGTGGCCCTGAGCAGTCCCGCAGGCTGCTCTGCTCCTGTGTGCAGGATGGCAACGTGTAAATGGCAGCTCAGTGGCTGCCCCGGCATCACAGCCCCCTCCATCCCTTCCCATTTCTGGGACTTGAATCAATTAGACAAAATGCTCGAATTACAGAGGCTAGTGAGATCAGAGCAAGTGAAGGGGATCAGTGTCATCCTGCTCCCTCCCTTGGACTGCCACCTATATCTCTAAGACTAAACCCTGGCCGATTAGGATCTGGTGCCCACGTTATCCCCACTGAAAACACTCTCCTAACAGGTCTCAGGAGTCAAATCTTGATCCCTGTGGAACTGGGGAGCTGTGAACATCTAACTAGAGTGGGAAGCCTCCCGCTCCAGGGAGCCCATGATCCTGTGTCGCATCTGCCCATCCAGTGCAGGAAGCTGAACTGAGGCCGGTACCCAGCCCGGGCACACTGCCCACGTACCAAAGCAAAACATGCAGCGGCATCAGCCACTTGCCCAAAAATGGCTCCACTCATTTCGAAAGCAGGTGTCACTACCTCTGTTGAGTTAATGACCAAATCACTTATTTCTATTAGTGAACACCTTTCAAGAGGACTATCTACACTTAACCCTGAAGAAAGCACAGCATATAACCACCTCTCCTGGGATAAGGGACAAAGGATTTCTTTGACATACAGTTTCCATGCTAGTCCACATAACAGACCTGGTGCATGATGCAGGCTGGCTGCTGGGAGGGAAGCTGCAGGCAGCAGAGCGCTTCCAGCACTGGACTGTATAGAAGCAGTGATGGTGAGGCCAGGAGAGAAATGGAGACAGGAAGAAGTCTGCAGGACAGCAGGAAAGCCAGGGATGAATGCAGGAGGTGACAAGCAGCAGCGCAAGAGCACGAGGCGGGGAAAGGCCAGATGTGGTGCCTGGAAGGCATCGGGTTCGGAAGCACAGACCGTTCCAGATCTCCCCGATGAGTGTGTGCAGGATCCTCCTTCACAGGAAAGTCAAGCCCATCCTGTGAGACCTGCTTCCACCCTCCACTGCTGGGACCCATGTTGCTCACCCAGCTGCGCCCGATGCTGAGCACTGCTAGACCACTGCTAGGCCACACGTGGCCCGCACCAGCTAAAGATGCTGTAGCAGCCTTTGTACCTGAGAGCCCAAGGTCAACCACCAGTTCATTCTGATACACTGGGAGCCCTGGCTTTGCTGTGGAAACAAGCAGAGCACGAGACTACCATGGCACAGCTCCAGGAATTGATTTTACTGACCAATCCATTGAAGTCAGCTAAAATTGCCATCTCCCTTTTTGACACTACATATTGTGAAAGACCTTACATGGCGAGGTAAAGATTCAGCTCCTGTTTCTTTCCTCTTCCAAACTATTTTTATATGCTTGAGTGCTTAGAGACCTAGAAGAACTTAGTCATTTTAAAACAAGCAAATACCTGTGCTTGCACCCACATGAACCTTCTTGCACAAAACAAGAGATGGGGGCTTGGGCTCTCAGCAAGTCTCAGCTGGCTCCACTAACCTCAGAGGGTCAGTGCCAGTTTGTGCCAGATGTCACAGGGCCATCTGAAATGTGGCTCCCTATTTTGCAGGGAAGATAGGGTCAAAGCCAGTAGAGCTACTATATCATGGAAACTTACCTGCAAAAGGGTACTTTTCTCTTTAGGTTATGACAGACTAGACAGGAACCAAAATAGGTCCTTCCTAGTGGGAAAGGGCAGCGATGCAGGAGACGCTGAACTGCAGAACCTGCTGTCACCTGGGGATGCACCCATCAACAGACCCCCTGCACCAGCCAGACTCAGTGCTGGAGGTGAGTCCCGTATGTATCAATATCCATTTGAATGAGGAAAGTTTAACTTCCCCGATGTTTTGTTTTTTTAAATTAAAAAAAAAAAAAAAAAAAAAAACACGCAGAACAGATTCTGTCATTATTTCTGTGTTGCCATCTATGAATTAAATAAATGACTGAGTGGCTGCAAGACTTCTGAACATCTTTATTTTGGTCAATATCTCAGAAATTAATCATAACCTGTTCACTCAGATTCTCAAACAATAACAAGAAGATCTGGAATATGTAGTGGCCCAGGGAAAGGCCAGGAGACCATGGCAAGAAGGGTGAGACACATATATTACTGAGCTTACAGAAAAAGACATTGTTATTATACTCCATTAAGGGTATAAATAAGGCATTTGTATTCCTTTTCTGGACCACTGGATTGATCCATTTCCCTTGGATTGATCATGCAGAATTACTTTTAGCAGAGCTGTTTTTAGTGAGTTTCTATACTAGGGCAGGACAATTTTGAGGGCAGTAGTGGAAGGAGAATGTTGCTAGTAAAGGAAGGCATCAAGAAGGGAGGTCCCTTCTCCAAAGTCACCCAAGTGTGACAGCCTCTCTGAGGGATATACAGAAACCCAGACTCACCGTATCTCCTATTTTGAGATCCCCACACTTCCTGAGACCAGGATACGACAAACCGTCTTGACACGTGGCAGTGAAGGTCAGGCCAACATCCTCAGGACTGTCCCAAACAGTAAGTTCTACTTTAGAACGAATACTCTAGAAACACAATGGAGAAGAAAAACGTCATTTACTAAAGGCAGACAGATTTCTCTTGCAGATTGTTCTGTTTCAAGTCTTTTCTCTGATGTCTTCACATGGTTATTACATCTTTGCCTCTATAGAGAGAGAAGTTACCTGTGCACACAAAAAGCATTTATTTTTGATTCTATCAGGATGCTTTTGATAAGCGTAATTAGGATTATGGGCAGTCACCTATTCAAACACCTGTACCCACATGTTAATCTCAGAACAGTCTCCTCCTTGTGAACACTTGGGTAACAGGGTCTGTGGCAGCGAAAGGGTTATGACAGATCAAGAGTTGTCCATACACAGTACATCACAGAAAGGGACTGACAAATGTGTGGACAGTTCATGCACTCCGTGACAGTCACGGTGACCTGTGTAGCCAGATCTGAAAAGATACGCATGTGCAAAGAGACAAAAAACATTGACTGCAAATGGAGCACTCGCTTTATCTCCGAGCTGAAGGAAAGTATCTCCTGTTAACACCTGCACTCCTTGCATGTAAAAAGGTCTGTTGGAGAAATGCAAATCCTGATTCTCTGTTGGCCTCTAGCCTGTGATGTCTTTTATACTGCATAAAAAAAAAAAGTGTAAAACATCAATAAGGCTGAATGACTGGATCAACCACTCTATTCCAACTTCTTGCCATGACAGAACTAGTTAGAGAAATGTTTTCCCTCTTAAAAAGTGCCAGACAAAGTACACCTTTTCAGATGTCTCAAAGTCATCAGATTTCCCACAGGCATTTTTCTAGGAAGAGGATAGAAGAGGAAAAGTCCCTGTGTTTATGAAACAAAATGAGAGAGGGAAAAAAAAAAGTTTTTCCCCTATTTTTCCCCCCTCAATAAGGTTTGGGGAGTCTCTGCACTTCTGCTTCTCATCTCTCCATTCTAATGCAAAATCCAGACTTGAGTCGAAACAAAACAAAGGGGAACTTTGTTTATAGACATTAATTCAAAATAAAGTTGTTTTGCTCAACTCTCTCAATGGCTGGAATTGATATTTTGGGAGTGGTGTCCAAAGACGACTAAAGTTTCCAGAAGGGAGGGTTTCTTTTTGTATAAACACATTTCTTTTCCAACCTAACTTGCTGCTCCATCCCTTTCCCACTTGTCTCTCCACTCGCTGAAGTGGCCAGAGTGAGGAAAAGTGCTAATTCAGACCTCTTGCTAGCCAGCACAGTGAGAAAGTCAGTGTTCAGAATGAGAAATGATGCTAGCAAAGAGCCAGAGCTTTTGGAAATGAACAGGAAATAAATGGATTTTGGCGAGGCAAATCTACACAACCCTTGAGGAAAAGTAGTAATTTCCCATATTTATGCTGCACTTCAGGAAACCATTTCCTGTCGGGGGCCTGGGCTGCAGGTTCATAGGTTCACATTTTAGACTATATATCTGGCATCTCTGCTGCTCGTAGGCTGGATGCAGCGTATGCCGGTAAGGTTGAATACAGCACATGCAGCCACTCTCTGCCCAGAATTTATCACACTGGAATAGCGCAGAGCTGTCACACAGAAAGACTCTCTCTTCTTTTTGATCTGGCCAAACTTCAGACATCTCTAACCTAAAAGGAAGATTAACTATCTGCAATGGAAATACACTGGTTTATCACTTCATCAAGCCCCCAAGTGTATTAAACAAACTGGAGAAGTGTCTCAATATTTATCTATCAGGATTATAAGCAATCACTTGAAGCCACAGAGGCATGGCAGGAAAGGAAACACTTTTTCCCAGTCACATTTCTTATATTGTTCTCCAGAGTGTGTGCTTTGGGGCACTATGGAAGACAATATGCTGGATTTGCTCAACTTCAGTATGACTTTGCGTGAGTCATTCTTATGTTCTTATATGGATGTCAGGATTCCTTATTAGCCTTAGCAATGCTATTATTATTAGCCACTTGGTAGCATTATGCAAAAGTATCTTCTACAGTACTCAGCCACTGCTCCAGGGTAAGGAAGTGTCTACCACTGCGTTGTGTAAAATCAGAGTCAATCAAGCACTAAATATGCAATTGCAGAGACATATCCTGCACTGTCTTCAAAACACAGAAAACCACTTGGTCTATTCAGTGCACTAACATATCTAATAGACTAAAGCGTGCCCCATATCTGTCTTCCTGCACATATACACTTCAGCCAAACCCTTGAGAACAGCACTGGGTTCATCTGCTCACCTGGTAGGAGTACAAAACATAACTAGGTTGACGCTAGGGTGAGGTTGGGCATCCTGGTCTTATCCTGGTTTTATTGTCAGCTATGATTTCAAATATCATTGCAATGACTCCCTGTCTCAGTTTCCCCAGATATCTACCGGCAAGCATTTCTGAAAAACATTTATCTACCTGTAATCCACAGAAACTAAAATTGCTTAGAATAAACTCTCATGTGGTTTCTGGAATCAGGGAAGAACCATGGGCAAAACCCAGACCCTTTAGTTTTATAGCACTGTTTTTCATAAACTTACTTGAAAGTTTAAATACTATCAACTCTGTGGGGAACAACTCTTTTCTCTTCGCCACCTTCAACCACAACTGTTCCTTTTTGCCCCAAGGAAATCCTCAGCCATCAGTGGTTGCAGGGACACTTGACACAAAGGCCACCAGCCACCTGCCAAGTGGAACTCACTTGTGTTATAATGGAAGAAACATGTTTGAGATCCTTCTGGAGCAGGTTTAGGAAAATGATTTTATGAACAGCATTCAGTTTGCTCCTTCCACACAAATCCACCCTGCCTGTTTGGGAAGAAAACCTGCTGGAGACTGTGCCGGCCTGGGGAGGTGGAGAATGCAGAACTAGCCCTGCAGACCTTTCCAGAAGGGTGTCCATTTTACAGATACATCAGGCAGAAGGGTTTTACTGTAGTCAGGACAGAGTTGCCATAGAAGCTATATTGTGTTTTTATATTCCAGCCCCTCATAAAACACATAGGTGACAATACATCAGGCATGTGACATGCAGCTGGACAGGGAGGAGAAAGTGAGATGAAAGATAAAGATAAGGAAAAGTGATGTTGGAATTCATATGTCCTGAGCAAATCCGATTTAGACATCTGTGTAAATCCATGGATTTAGAGCCTCAGTGAAGAAAAGGATCAGAAAGATGGCTAAAGCACTGGAGAGAGGCAGAGCCAGGGCCGCACAGCATGAGTTACTGTCACCCCAAGCTCAGATTTTCCAATGTGTGAGAAAAACTTTTCCTTCCAATTTGGACAATCAAAATTTCAGACTTCTTTCTCAAAGAGAATTTTCTAAATTTCAGGGGTGAGGGATGGTGGGGGCAGGGGATGGAAGAGCTACCCAAAGGAATTGAGCAGGCATATGCCAGGTTCCAGGACGCCTGTTGCAGAGTCCAGGGCTGTCAGTCTCTAGCAGATGTTGGGGTGGCAACCAGGCCACCCCAACATCTGTCCCTAGGCCCCGCTTGTCCCCTGTCTGAACGGACAGAAAACCAACTCCAATTTTAGCAGAAGTTCACCCCACAACTCCTGCAGTTGAATGTCTTGGTCTCAGCATCCTGGTGACTTTTCCTGACCTGGAAAGTTCACAAGCAGAAAGGGGCAATGAGCAGGTCATCAGATCTCAGAGATTTTGTTAGGTCATACTTATTTGAGAAAGTTTGGAAGGTGATAAATGAAGGCACAACTATGTTATGGACAGGACACCAGAGCAAAAAGAGCTTTTTAAGTCATGTCTCTATGAACACATGCAAAATGCAGTGAACATCCATTTCCTTCCTCAGTCAAATATTTTAGCTACAAGACCATCCTTCCTCAGGTGGACAAGATGGGAAAACAGGGCTCTTATGGCATTCTCAGCACCTCATTATCTGGCTAACCTCAGAGCAGAGATTTTGGAAGAGGTCTTCTCAAGGCATAACCAAGAGTCATGCTAAAGTACAGCACAATCCTAGCTGGGTTTTGGATTTATAAATTCTCCCAAAGGAGCCCTTCCTCACTCCCTTGCACTAATCATTATTACACTACCAAGAAACAGGCCTTGCAGCCACTAAAAATGTAAGCAGAGCTGTTGGGGCCATAACTTGCAGGTATGTAGAGCACTACTTGATGACCAATTCATTAAAGTGCAGCGCTTCAATTTAGCCACAAAGGATCACAAGTAGAACATACTTTCAAAATAAATTTCTATGCGTGCTTAAGTCTCACATACCAACAATCAAACACCAACATCCTTCCAGAGGCATAAGGAACTGAAACATAAAAATTCAGTGAAAGGACTATAGAAGTGTTGGTAACCAGCCAATATAATAGCTGCTTTTAGCCAATCTGCTTTCCTGGTCTTCACAGAGAAGGAAAGGCAATAATACCAGGTTAGCAGTACAACTGCAGATGCTTTTGCTTTCTGTTGTACTCCTCTGGGAGTCCCAGCAACCAGGGCAGATTACACTGATAGCCCTGTAGTCAGTGACCTTTTGGGATGCCAAGACACATGCGAATATCAACTGTCAGAGGGCTACAAATTGATTCATGCTGCACAGACCATTGCAGGGAAGCTACCTTAGCTGGAGCCAAGTCAGGTCCTTGCGAGGACTCTGGATTTTAAATAGAAAAGATAACATTAGAACACTCTGCAGAGGTGTGTTTTACATCAGGATTGTATTTAGAGGGCAATTCTGCATGAGAGACATGGGGGCAAATCTCTGCTTAGTTGTAGATGTCCTTGGGCATCTCTGTTCCCCTTTTCCACCTCACAGAGCTCCTGAAGTGGTTAGCGCAGGAAGGACCCGTGACGCACGCAGCTTCCACATCAGCAAGGGCCCAAGCAAGCACTTGAGGCAGACAGAGCACAGAATCAGCCCAAATACCAGCGTCATCCTAGATATGACGAGCAACTCCTTTCCCTCCCCAGGGTGGAGGCGCCCAGCCTGGAGGTGACCCACAGTGTGAGGGACGAGAACAGAGGCAGCCAGCTGGGTGGGGCGCACAAGGGAGAGCGGGGCTAGCCGAGCTCTGGGCCTTTTACAACGCAGCTGCTCTAATATTAAAGGACAACTTACATTGTAGGCCTTGACTATCAGCTCGATGATGTTCTTGGAGTCTTTGTGCAAAATCTCTACTGTTGTTCCAGGAATTAATGCTGTAAAATTCTTAAAAAGAAAAACAGAAAGCACACTGAGATTCACACAGAGAGTATAAGGATGAAGTGTGTTCTGAGATCCACCCTTGCAGCACTGACCCACTGCCTGTCCAGGATACAAAGTACATTGTGCCTTACTATCTGTCAACAAACATGATACAACTTTAAAATGAAAAAGTGGAGCTTTTGAAAGGAAAACATTTCTAAATAACTAAACTAAACTAACTAACACCTAATGCTAAACAGAACTCACAGCCAAGGGAGCTGGACTAATGATGTCCAGTGTGGCTCCCATTAACCCAGTTCCTCTGCCAGATGGGCCACAATCCACGAAGTTAGCACAGGTTTAATCTGCATTCAGGACAGCTGGCAACCCGGGAAGCAAGGCTGGGCTTGCATCAGTCTCACTCTCACTGATATATTAACTTCCACAGAAGAGGGTGTGGAGAATGAGCTAAACTTTTCAGCTCTCCATGGGTTAGCATTAGGGTTTTGACCTTAGCAACGTTTCTGCTTGTTTTGGTCAAGTTCTGCGGTATAGAGATTTGAAAGCTGGAGGGGAATGTTTCTGAAAGCTCTCTGTTTCGAAACATTCCCCTTCTCTATTTTGTTTTAACAAAATCCTCTTCTGCAGAGGTAACAGTCAGCGAAGCAAACCCTGCTAGTGCAGTTGCAGAAATAGTTTGACTGCTTGTGGCTCAGGTAATCTTTTCCTTTTGGAGAGGAGAAGGAGGATGGCGAGGGAGCTCAAACTGTATTTGGCGCATCTGGGCTCTGGACTCAATGATGGAAAAACACAGCTGGGCAGAAATGCTGCGCACACTTAGGTAATGGGATTAAGTCACTGCAAAATGGGTTGAACAGGTTTCTGCTCTCATATGCTGCACGGCTGGCAGCACTCCTAAAATCAAGATTAAACTAGAGTCTATTTTAAGTATTCACATGCTCACTAACATGTATCTGTTTACTTTAAGAGGCTTTAGTGCTTTTCACTGAAATAACAACACCCTGCAAGTTAGCAGGGAGAGAAAACTGAGTTTAGCTTGGGAAAAAACTTTTCTTTGACAGCCCTTCCTGCAATGTGTGGCCTTGCTCACAGGCACTAAAGACTGTTTCCAATCCATCAGTGTTGGAAGAAAGATGCTTTCAAGAAGCATTTAAGTCTTTCCAGCCTGAGTGGCTCAGCAGCACTTACCTTGTACAGGACATAATGACTCTTTGTAACAGCAAAAATAAGGTGGATGTTGTTTTCCGCTAGTTTCTCCCCAAGAAGCGCAAGGGAAGGATAGTCCTAGAGGCAAAAATAGATCAGAAGACTGATGGGTAACACAAGCAAAGATCAATTTAATTGCTCTTCTACTCCCAACAAAAAAGCTCATTCTGGAAATCATGTTTCATTGCAATACAAAGTCCCTAGTGTACCAGCACAATCAGAACTGAAATTGTAGAAACATTTCTGTACATCTGTGTTCCTTCAAACACCTCTGCTGCACCTATCACCAGAACATGGGAGTGACACCACACTCAGCTACAACAACCCTTAAAACTGAATTTTTTCTCTTTTCTTTCTACTTTGCCATCAGCAAGTGCACATGTAATATGCTAGCTACTGTCTTCAGGGATGCTGGATAAGGCCACTAGCTAAAACTATAGTAGAAAAATACTGTTTTTTGCAGGAGTGGAAAGACTCGTTGTCTGCTCTTTCTTCATACTATAGCCAGAAAGAGATAAGCTCTTTAATTTTGTAGAATTCAGAGAGAGGGGATGTGGGAAATATGTTGTCCTAGCAAACCACAAGCAACAAAATGAACCAGGGATAACTTTCAAGCAACCAGCTTGAGGCTTTAAACCCCCAGGCTGTTTCCAAAATGCTGTCCTCAGAGGAAAGAAAAAGAAAATAATAATAATAATAATAAATGCCTACTTTACTTGCAGATTTTAAGCCTCCAAGAAGCAAGCATGGAAATGCCAAGGCAATATCTCCCATACCAGTTTCACAGTATAACACCAAGTCAAAACATAGACTGTGAATAGGTTTGTTGCAATTGAACCATCCCATAGAAAAGAGGTTTCTCCAACTAATCTAATCCAGACTGCCATAAGGCAGTCATCCAGGAACACCTCCCATTATGGGCTGATGAACATTCAGAAACAAACAAACAAAAATAATTAGTCCCTGCAACCTACTTAATAAAGCACCATTCTGCAGAATAATTTGATAATTAAGCAGCAGACAAATGCTCATTCATTTAAACAAAAAAGAGCTAGTTTATTTATTACTAAGATCTATGTTAGTGTTGTGCTCACAGGCTGTGAATAAGATCAGCATCATATTGTGGTTGCTGCTGTCACCACATCAGTAGGTAGACTCAGCCTCCTCACCAAGAAACTGATCATCTATTGGACATTTTAAAAAGAGCGACACATTTTATGTTTTCTCAACTCTTCCATGCAAATAGGATGCACTGCAGGATTAAATTTTTTCCCCCTCACTTGCAATGAATCCTGAAGAAACTTGCAAGCCTCTGACCTCATTTTTGAGCATCACAAGAGCATTCACTGAAGGTGGAACGGCCAAGGGGATCGGTGAGTTTTATCTCCAAACTGATGGACCAGGTGGAAAGTCAGGGAGCGGTTGTCAAAAGCTGCTGAAATCTGGTGCTGCGGTCTCTAGAGAAGCCAGGGGAATCAATTCTTTTGACAACCAAATGTCTCGAACACCCTGCCCCGTGTCCCCCAGCAAACGCGGGGTGTCCTCACCAGCTGGCTGGACGCGCTGTACTCGTTTGCTTCGTTCAAGTGGCACTGGCCGTCGTGGGGCTGGACCAGCCCACCCAGCTTCCCATCCAGGGCTATGTGGGGCACATCATCTGTCGTGAAGACCAGCAAGTGAGATGCCTCCTTACGCCAGCCGATCTTCTCCTGGGTGAACACAAAACCATGAAACAGTCCATCTCCTCCTCCCATCATCCTGTCCATGCTCCCAGCCACACATCCTTATAGCAGGAGGGTCCCTGCCATCCTTAATTAAGAGAATAGCATGTACACGTCCACCCATGCCTGGCAAGAAAACAAAGTGTCAAGGGCCCATCTGGTACTTCCCAGCATTTCTTTCCTGTGGAGTTATTTTAAAAGACCTGACGTGGTGTGTGGACTGTCCATCAGAGCTTTGCTACCCAGATCCAAGAAATAGAATTTCAACTGCTTTTATAGTCAAAGGAGACCTGCCAAATTCCTCCACACACATTTAATCTGACCTTGTTTCCTCAGCTCCATGGAATTGCAGAGCTGCTACACGCAGCACGAAGCAACAGCAAGAGCTGTAATACGCGGGTCAGCATTTTTCATTATAGCCCAGTCATAAAAACTGTTTGAGCTGTAACACGTGAAGTGAGCTCTCTGCTTTTGGGCAGGCCATGCGTATGCACGAGGCACCCTACTATGCTCTCTAAGGATTTTATCTAGCAGCTGCTTTGGCTTTCCCTTCTCCACAGATAAACCCCTCTTGTCTGGAAGTGGTGGCCCTTCCGAGTTAGGCTGGCTGCCATTTCTAGGCAAAGCACAACAAATGCCCAGACAGCCCTCTCTCCCCTCATCTCACACAGATGCTTAAGCCACTCTGCACAAGCCCCAGGGACGCTGGGGTGCACACAGCTGGCACGGAGTAGGACAGCTGGGGCTTTCACACTGGTCATTTGCACTGATCCATGCACAACTGTCCAGCAGAGGTCTGAAGGGAGAAATATGAGTGTATTTGGAAAGAAAAATATGCCTATTCCAAGCGTTATTTGACTGGTCACTGTGAAAGCAATATGATGTCAGGAACAGCACAAGAAGTATCTTGTACTTGGCCTGCCTGGGGAAGGAACAGACATTACGACCATTTCTGCATGGACAAATGTACAGGGATGGATTTTTTTTCCTTCAAATAAAGGAGTAAGATTTATATGAGAAATGTTTCCCTCCCATGGAGCCTCCCTACATTTCCAGCTTTGCATCAACCCTAAAAGCAGATCTGTGCCTAAGAAAGCACATTCAAGCTGTTCGCTGCAATGGGAGCGGATGGAACACACAGATGCCAAAAGGAAATGTTTTGAAACCATAACGCTGCAACACATTCCTCCTACATGAGCTGACTGCTCTGACCACCAGCTTATGCCAAGCCGGGCTGGCTGCGGCCCTGCCTGTCAACCAGCACAGAGAGATCCTGCCGCAGCAGAGACGGGAGCGCACACGGTGAGGAACGGAGCGGTTTGCCTCAACAACAGGCTGCACAGTCAGGTCCAGAGTGAGCCAGAGCCTTCCCTTGGTCATCCTGTGGCCCCCAAGCCACCAGCAAAGACACAGCCGTCTCCTTCCCTCCCCGCATGCCCCCAGTGTGGGATCACGACTGGCACCGCACTGTTGGCCTGCAAATAGGAGTCGCAGGCCCAAAGCCTTCTTTTCCAACAAACCTACCCCTTACTTTGGTTTAATAAGGACAACTTTTCTAGTTTACATTTCTTTCCCTTCCCCTAAAGGGAAAGAGATTTTTTCTGAATGATCCATGCAATGCAAGTCTATAGGGATAAACCTTTGGCTGCACATATCCTCTGTCAAGTACCAGCACTGTACATTCCTGCTCATTTTGCAAAGCGGACTTTTTTGGTCTGGGAAGCAGGAGACCATTCAGCTGAAGTGATCTCACTGAAAGAAAGGTGAAAGTCTTCATGTCAAACTGGAACTTCTTACACACTGGACCCAAAAGTCACAGTGGCTTTAATAATGCAAGAAGCAGTCCACCACCCAGGAGCCCATGCAGTTGTTTCCTTTGGGTATCCAAAGCCTTTTTTTAAATTAAAAATATATAAAGAACTGAGACCAAGAAACTTCTAAAGAGATTAGAAGTACTGATTTGAGTTTCGTTTGCTGAGAAATATGCTACTGCACAAAAAAAGCTGTATTCACACAGATGCCTTTAAATCAAGAGCAAGACTCTTGGTCTTGGACTCACCTTTAAAACAAGAGGGAGACTCTTGATCTTGGACTGAGATTTTTGAGGAAAAAAAGTCTACTCCTTCCTTTTTATTTTTTAAATACATGACTTATAAAGGATCCTTAATAGCAGAGGGTAGGCCCTGATCCAAAACTGAGGGAAGTCCAAAGATGTGTTTCCACATGGCTCTGCCATGAATCCTGCTGCTGCCACCAGCCATGGCTGCCTCTTCCACCCTGAGAGATCACCTTTTCCTTCCTTATAGCCAACAGCAAAGGTCAAAACAGCAACAACTGCCTCAGCAAATCCCAAATCTCCAAATCCTATTGGAATAGCTGCAAACCACTGCATCAATATTTCCAAGCTTGAAAAATAAATTTTTGAATTCATACTTGGGCCTATAAAAAAAAAAGTACAATATCCAAAGACATCAACTGCTAGGAGACCCCATTGGACTCATCAATACATAAAACATGACTAGTTCCTCAGATGCTGACCTCTTCAGAAGAAACAGATGCATGCA
Source organism: Crypturellus undulatus (assembly GCA_013389825.1). Taxonomy (NCBI): domain Eukaryota; kingdom Metazoa; phylum Chordata; class Aves; order Tinamiformes; family Tinamidae; genus Crypturellus; species Crypturellus undulatus. Next base: position 265,586 of record VWPW01021833.1, read on the forward strand.
CAAGAGAACTAAACCTCAAACATTAGGAGACATTAAAACACCCATTCTCCAAAATCTCCGTAGTCTTGCGCTGCTCTGAAAGGCACCTAAGAGTCTCCCAGATGCCTGGTCATGTCCGTGTACTAATGTTTTGCAGGCGCTATTCAAATCCACTTCAAAAGATGCTTTATTTTAAAATCAATCATCATCTGCTTGTTGCAGCTTAATACATAAGCTCTGAAACTTATATACACACTACGAACCCATGCAAGCTATGAAGCCTGCACCTAAAGAAGGGCAGAAAACCAAAATATTCCAAATGGAAAAAGTAATTACAGAAGGTTGGTTAATATTCCTGGCTAACAGTTTTAGCATCAGTACAAAGGTTTGCTGTCTCTGGCTCTTTCTTTGCCAGCAGAAAAACATTTACCATATCCTCATCTTTCAAAAAGGAGCCAAACATGGGCCTGAGTATTAGCCTGTATTAGCACTACAAAACTTTTCCCACTTCTGGATTTAAAATCAGACCAAAAATGACTTGAGCGTTACACTGCTCCTAGATGGCTCATGCACAAAAAATGCCTGGTATGAAACACAGCATAAAAATACCTGGCCAACAGATAGATACAGATATTCCATGTGGCCGGCACAGGACACCTCAGAAGCAGTTTGATTTTCAGGAATGCCACAGCAGTAGTTACATCTCTGAAAAATGCTTTCATTTGAATGTATAAAAGGGGGGCATGTACTAAAATCATAATCCTCATGTCTAACATGCTAGCTGGACCAGGAAAGGTTAGACCAAGCAGACACAGTGCCTCCTGCAGAAGACAACATTGGGTTTGTTCCCCTGATTTCAGAAGATCTGCAGGAGATAAACTGAAAGTCTTTCTCTCCTGGAGATGCTCATGTATCAGTTTCTTGATAAGAGAAAATAGAAGCCTCTTTTGTGCTAAAAATAAGATTTCCTCATTTTGCAACTAGCTAGAAACAGCATATTTCTTTCATTTTGTCTTTTATCTTGGAGAACCAAGAATGAGAGACTAGAGAGATCCAGACTCCAGACTAAACTCAGATTTGAGCCTGGGTTGTTACATGACACTGAGGAAAGGGGGGTTGAAACTAAAGTATTAAAGGAACTAGTCTCAGGGGCACTTCCAAGTCTTGCTTCTCCTGTCTTCCTGCTCAAAGAGGAGGAAAATACCAAACTCAGATGTTGTCACACAGATGTTCCCCCTGTGCCACCAATTCTGCTGTTGTGCAGAAAACATTCACGATCAACGTGATGTATCATCACAAAGACAGGGGATTTTTTCATGTTTGCAATTGTCTAAGTCTTAGGTTTCAAATATGGTATTTAGCCTTTTTTTTTTCCAGTTTCTACCAACTGAGATGCAACAGGGATGAACTGAGGTGCAGTGACACAGTAATGAGAAGCTCACCCTAAAAATCAGAGTATTTGTACACTGCTCTCATTGCACCGTGGAAAACCAGTTCCTAAATTATAGAACCTAGCGTCTGTGTTAGTCCCACTGATGCTTCATCATTGTCACTTCTAGATGCAAAGCATCATTTACTGCAGATAAAAAAAATCCCTCCCTAGCAAACTCGTAAGGAAGAGGTATTTCATTGTCACCCCACTTGTCCATTAGCTACCACTTGCCCTGACCACGTTGCATGCAGCTCCAGCACATGGCAATTAATGAACATGGGCCAGCACTCTGCTGCAAGGAAAATTAATCACTAAGCTTCTGTTTTGGCTACAAGGCTTCAGAGGTCAACCAGCTGGCCTGAAATTTGGGGACTTCTAAGTCTACACACAGAGAGTCTTTACTGCCCGTGACTGTAATCAGTATGCAGCTACTCCGCCCTGAGCATGCTGCCAAGGAGGCAGTGATCACACAGCCAGTGCTTCCTCCTCACACATCATTTCTTTAACTTTGCTGCCTTTTGAGATCCAGTAATTAATTCATCATTATGACTGCAGAAATTCTTCAGTTATGATTTGCACATCATGACAAGAGTTGTAATGGCACAAATTTTCTTTTTTCTCTCTCACCACTGCTGACCATTTATGCCTAGTCCTGATTTTAGACCTTATCTAGGAAGGAATCAAAAGCCACTTGCACGCAGCAAAGTTTTGCAGAGACTTTGTTCTCTATGAGCAATTTAAGACTGGCACAAGTGTCCATGTGTCTGGAATACACTGCAATACATCCGTACAATAAGGAAGTATTTCCCCGCCCCTCCATTTTTTTTTTTTTTTGCAAAAATGAAGTCAAAAACAGCAAAAACAAAAAATACAAATGATGGGCAGCATAACTGAATCATTGTTCTGAGATTACTTTGCTCTAACCACTGATGCCACCTTTCGAATTCAGACCTCGGCTAATGGTAAAGAGCAGCACTGTAGCTGTGCCAGTAACAATATTTATGCCAGCCTGGGAGAGAAACGATGACTATTCAGAGGCGTTGGATCCAACAGTGCAGGTTTAGTCTTGTCAAGAGCATGAAGTGTAAAATAAGACTAACCAAGGCAAGGAAAAATCTGTTTTCCCATTCAGATGGGACACAACCATGTTGCACAAGTCGGCATGAAACAGCTTCTGCAGAGGGGGCCTACCTCCCAGCCAGAAGAAAACGTGCTTTATCAAGAGGGCCACACAAAGACTGGACAAAAGAGCCAAAAATTAAGTCAGAGGGGAAAAAACAACCAGAACCATCACTGGATGGCAGTCAGGATGTGCCTGAGCAACCTCGCTCTGGGGGCCAATGCCCTGGAAAGCCGCAGGACACGGCTAATAGAGCAGCAAAGCCCAGCTAACATCCTCTAGCTACAGATTGCTGCTCATTCTGCCCATAACACGCATGGGCACAAAATGCAGCAGCGATTCCCTCACCAAGGACATGCCACACAGCAGAGACTTCACATCTAGCGTCATTATCCTAATGAAGGAGGGCAGGTTTTTACAAAAGGAGGTAGAATAATCCAGCATCACCAGCCAAACAGGGGAGGAACCTGATTCAGGGTTGTACCACCAGTGCTGAAGCAGTAGCGCCTGAGCACCGCTTCCAAGATCTGACATACCAAAGACTCAACCTAGTCCAAAGATAATTCACAAAACCTCCTCCTTTTTTGCTTTGCTTTAAAACCCATAATTGAGAGTGACTCACCTTGCACACAGCAGCCTGTAAAATTGCATCAAAACCACCTTCTGGAGCATCTCTGTTTCGGGAAACCTTCTGTTTCTGAACTTCTTCGTTGAAACGGTCAACTTTATCCGTTAAAGACAAGAGATGACGGAAGCCAAAGGATGGGACACAGTTTGGGAATAGCTTGTAACTGGAACAGGAACACAGGAAAAGTGGTTAACTGAAGAGAAACACATTAAGAGTCAAGAGTTGCCGAAGTCCCCACATCTAAGAGGCTGGCATCTTTTCAGAGGGATGAAGTATTTCCACACAGCTTTGTGCTTTGGTAGCTTTGACTTCTAGCTATTCATCATCTGCAATTAAACTTATCTTTTCTCCCCTCCCCACCAGCAGCTCTGACCAACTGAAGTTACCAGAAATCTCCCCAGGACTGAGCTCTGCTCTCTGCATAAAGTCAAGAGTGGAGACACCAAATATCTGACCACTCTGGACAACACCACTCTCGAGTTTCAACACCCATAAAGCAAAGCTAGTTTTGACACAGGAATCACAGACTCAAAGAAAGGTTGAGGTCAGAAGGAACTGCTAGAGATCACGTAGCCCAACCCCCCTGCTCCAGCGGGGACACCTGGAACATGTGGCACAGGGTGGCATCCAGGCGGGTTTGGAAGATCTCCAGAGAAGGAGACTCCACGACCTCTCTGGGCAGCCTGTGCCAGGGCTCTGTCACCCACAGGAAAGAAGTTCTTCCCCATGTGGAGATGGAACTTCCTGTGTTTTAATTTATACCCATTATCCCTTGTCCTATCACTGGCTACCTCCGAGAAGAGTTTGGTGCCATCCTCCCTACATCCACCTATCGGGTACTTATACATATTGGTCAGATGGCTCCTTTGCTGAATCTGCAGTGCAAAACTCAGTGATGCAACAGGCAAGTTCCAGCAGCTCAAACCCACTCTCTCCTGTAGTTCAGCAGCTCCTCCAGGATGGCACTGAGCTGGCCCAAACTGCTCTGCTCAGTCAACCAGCGGAACCAGGTAGCACACAGATGTAATTGCTGCCAAGTAATTTCCCACTAGTTCGTGGTAAGGATTTTCTTCTCTGATTTGAGTACTTTCTGCTCCATGCCTAGCTCAGGTCACCAAGCATGTTGCATTTATGCAATATGACACATGTCCTCTCACCCTCTCTGAGGGCTGGGTGAGTAAGTACCATGCCTGGTTTTCAGACTGCTGCAAAAGCAGAAAGGCAGAAGTGGCACCCAAAGGTAGTGACTTGGTAGGCTATAAAAAACACTCCCCTTTAGAAGACTGTGGGCCACTCAGCACTCACACTGTGATTGAGAGGCCTCAGTAGAGGGATTCCTCCTGCAGGGAAGTGGTGAATGCCTGCAGGGGAGAGGGAAGGGAAGGGTTAAGAAGAACATGTGTTTTAAAAGGAGTTGGACTGGCTCTAATTAATTGTTTTCTGCACTTTGTCTTTCAAGATAAGAAAGAGAGGCCTCTGCTGACATCTGACCCCCTATGGTAAAGCTCTAAGAGGCTTTTCACACAAAGGAATATTTAAGATTTACCACCACTGGAAACCAAATTCCTGACAAGCCGGAGCCTTCCTGCCACATGTGCTGTGTGCACACAGCGCTGCTCCCGGAGCCAGGGACACGCCGATGGCCACCTGCACACGCAGCTACGCAGCCGTGTGCGGATCTCATTGTACGTCAGGTGCGACTGCATTGCTCACGGCAACAGGGTTTAGTCACCGCAGGGCAGTGCCAACAAATGGGGCTGCGGGCAGCAACCAGCCTGGCATCAGCCCAGGGTTCAGCTCACTCCCAGGGCCCAAGTGAGGAGTTTGCAAGGTTTAAAATCCCTCTGTAAGACCTTGCATAAAGTCTCTATAGGCTTACCTTCATATAGGTTTGTAGGATACAATACACCTGCCTGCTCTGTTTGCCAGAGTCCCAGTCCAGAGAGCAAACATCTATATAATCTATGTACTGAAGGGTCTCATCAGCTTGCTCTACCCTCCTCTCTCCAATATCCTGATGGCTGATCAGTTAATCCTGTTTTTACACCCCAGAAGCTGCCAGGTTTGGTGCCACAGTAGACTGCAGCTATTTAAGTAACTAATTAGAGGCATATAACAAGGCTGTAGCCTCCACATGAAATAGCACAGCTCTGTGTTTGGGTATTCAGCCAACCCCCTGCCTTCCTTGACCTTTGTTATTCTGAGTTTTCTTCATCTTATCTTTCTTGGACTACTCCAAGTGTTCCTAGCAAGGAGGGTGAGTACCAAATCTTGGCTCCATAGATCTCTCCCCAAAGGAAGCACAAGTGAAGCATGGCAGAAACCCCAGCCTAGCCCACAATGGAGAGCCAGAAATGAGAGGAGGATACAGAAGGGATCCCCTGCAGATCCTGGCACAGAAACAAGGGTTGCACATGCACAGGGCCTGCACTGAGAGAAGGCTGTCGCTGCACCAAGGTGAACAGAATGACAAGACTAAAAAAGCCATGGTGCGATTTTGCTTGCAGCTTTTTTCAGATGTAAGCAGCCTGCTGGACAAAGGCTGCTTTACACTAGAATTAACTAAAGACAAAACAAAACCCTATGCACAACGCACCTATCTGCCAAATCAGTGAGCAACCTGGTGTCAGGGAAGCCAAGGCAGCAATAAAAACCCGCCTGCAGAGCAGCAGAGGCAAGACAATGCCATGAGAAAACAATAGGGCACTAGTACCCAAGCAAGAATGAGGACGGATAGTGCCTGGAAGGGAGCACCCACATGAGTTGCCTTTGGCAACCCTCCCTAGACAGTTTCCCAAGTCCAGGCTTGCTTAATATCCCCCTAAACAGAAAGGCCTGTCTACAACCAGGGACACAGAGATAGTCTAACCACAGCAGGAGAAAAAGTGACAGCTCTGAACTGCTCCCATTGAAGGACATCAGCAGCTTCAGACAGCCTCACTGCGAAGTTGCCCAGCTCTCAGGCATGCCCTTCCCATCTTGCACACTTCACTTTATTTTGCTCAGTAAAAACATGTCATTTCAATTACATCACATACGCACAAAACTCTTTCCAAGCAGATTTTGCAGGCTGGAGTGAAGCCTCATCCCTAAGCTGCAAGCAACATGTGCCCAGGACGATGGAGATGACTGAGCATGTTCACCTGAGGCCACACCGGTTTTCAGGTGGGGAAGAGACACAAAGAACACAACACAGAGCCTTGTCCTGGCAGGGCCACTGCCGTCCTGGCCGGCTGCAGCAGGTGAACACAGCACACAGGGAGGAATGGGCTCCAACATGAGACTCGCTGAGGGTGCAAATAGCTCTCTGCAGAGCCAAGCATTCATTCCCTGCCAGTTTTATCCAGCTGGGGAGTTTTCATTACAGCAGCATCCCAAAGCTAGAAATGCAGGCAATACAGAATGGAAAATACTGTGCAACCTTGTTTATTCAGAGAAAGGGGGAGTAGTTGAAGAAGGAATAAAGGCATTTGTAATGGTCAAGGCTTTCATCTGTGCAGTTAAGGAATCTGTGCCCCATGATTAGAAACTAAATCTACTCCAGCTGAATAAGCCCAATTATTTTCTGTTAAACCTTCTAACTTATCTAACATTATCCAACTACAGATGTGATGTGAAGTGGCACTCTTCCAAGGCACAGAAGAGAAAGGAGTTACCCTTCTGCCCAGTAAAGAATCCAGACAATTTCACATGTCCTCAAAACTACATGGGGCAGATTCTTCTGCTAGTCCAGTGAGTAGAGAACCAGACAAAACACCTCATCTGAACACCTGGATGTAGAGATGCTTTCAAAAAAGTAAATAAAAAATAAAAACCTAGGTTGGAATTGCCTATTTTCCAGGAAAGGATTGGATATTGTTGAAATCTTGTTAGAAAATGTTATGTTCTTTAGGCCAATGTGGCACAACCTCAGGAGAGCAGCTCACACATCTTCAGTACTGTTTCATCCTGGTTTGAAAGAGATAACATCTGGTGTTAAGAGCACATTCTGGACCCCTTGGAAACCACATGGAAATTATTCTTGTGAAAATGACCCTATTAGCAAAACGCTTGCACTAATGCAGGGCTTCCCTTTTCCTCTCTAGATGAAGTGGGTGAAAACAGAATGTGGATTATTTGATTGTTTAATGTCTCATTAGATGCTTGGTCAATGCTAGAAGTTGGCCCAGAAGTTCATAAGTGGTGCAAGATCTCTAATCTGTTACTTACTTAAACCTAAAGGATGGATGCTCATGTGCCTTGGCATCAGTCAGTGATGTGGTCTTTCCATTTAAGTACCCAAGAATGGCTCAAAAGTGCTAAATTTACCACTTCTACTTGACTATACAAGATGCAAATCCCAGAGACAGATGAGATGAAGGCAGCACAGGACAGGGGCCATGAAAGTAAGCAGCAAAGGTGGTACATTTGCAGCAAGGAATCTACCACTATCCTTTTATGTCAACGTACAAATGCATCTGAGCCTGGATACTCTCCACTTCAGCCAATCTCACTTTGGCATAATCCCCAATTCAATAGACTTGATCCCAAACTCTGGCTGATAGAAGAACAACAAACAAAAAACCACAAGGCAGGCTGTGATACTGCAAAGCAAACCACGCAACTTGTAGGTCTTTGCAGCTTGGGTGTGCTCTCCTTGAGTAGTTCTAAAGGAAAACTTGCTCAAGATCTCCAAAACAGTTTACAATAGCTCATTAATCAGTCTTACACGTCCTTACAAATCTCACTTCACTCCAAACCTTCTGTTGGGAAGGTCTGTTATATTGCCCAGTTTCCTTATCTGGGAAACAGAGACAAAGAGCTTAATTGATGTAATCAAGGGCAAACTATGACTCAGAGCTAGGTGCAGAAATCAGGAATTTCTGGCTCTTGCCTCTTTTTCTCTCTGCTCTCCTTCCTCCTCCAGTCAATGGAAGACAGCCTGTTATGTCTGCATCCTCTTCAGGTATTCACAGGCATTTTTAGGCTCCTTATACAAGACTTTCACATATTTAGATGCCTCCAGACAGCCACTGGGAAATTGAAACGGTCCTGTTCTGAATAGCTTTGGAGCATCTCTGCAGTAGATGCAGCCAAGCAACATTCAAAAATATAGGACATAAACATGGTTCATCTTTTAATGCAGGGGTTAAGAAATGATTCTGCAGTCACAATCAAGCAGCGAGTCACTGGATGGGATCTCTCAGTTTGTCCTTTGTGCAAACACAGGACTTCTCCCTTCCGAGCACCCCTACCACTTACCCAATGCAGGGGTTGTCTTGATATCTTGGTGCTGTGTAGGAGAAAGGAGAAATGTTTTTGTCCACAAAAGAGCCAAACCCCAGTCGGAAATTGCTAGTGAGCTTTCGCATCTCTTCAGCCAGCTTGGTCCCCAGGTTGCGAATGTTGTCTAGGTCGTCATTCATGGACAGCGAGAGGTCCATCAGGTAGTACAGGTCCACAGGATAGTCTTCCACTTGCCGAACTTGAACCCTGAAGGAGGTCTGGTCACCTGCACACACAGAAGAGTTGAGGGCGATGAAAAGTGCGCGTCTGCTAGAAATGCAGATCATGCAGGGCTCACTCACACCCACCCCGCAGATGCACTCTCTGACCACGTGTGCAAGTACCCTCTGCCTTAACAGCTCAGCCTAAATAGTGCCAATGCATTTGATTTATCGTCTCTTGCAAAAAAAAAAAAAAAATTGCAGCAAGAACAGTGCACGTGAAATCCAGACAGCTTGCTTCTGGTCTCAACATACAAATCACTTGTGAAAGAAAGACGGCAAGGGAAACTTGTGTACTTTCAAATCCATTTCTTAGTCTCCATCAGTAAAGCAGGGGATGATCTGGGGTTCCTTTAAGCTCTTTAGTGTATCAGAGAAAAGACAGACACTTATGTATTTACATGAGTGTGTCCCCATTTTATTTTGGGACAAGAGTAAGGGTCCTTCCACTTTAACTGAAAGAATGTCTAGAAAACCACAAATGAAAATGTTGCCCTCTCAAACTGTTTACAATTGTTTCTTTTTCCCTTCTCAGAAAAAGAGATCAAAAAGGAAGCAAAGTGAACCTTGAACGGGGTGTTTCTGCACCACTGAACGACCCTAAACGAGTTTGCTTTAGTATGTCCTGCAAGTAGCCAAAGGACTTCTGCATAAAAGATGAAAAGAAAGTGGAGTAAGAAAAAGAAGAGCTTACATGTTGACAGTACAAGATGAATGCGAGAAGGGAAAGATGATAGAGCTGTGCAGAGAAGCCAAGAGAGACATAAAAACCAAGATCTTTTAAGAGACAGATCTTCTCTGAAAGAGTCATGCCATCATCATGCTGGAGAAAGTAGGGCAAGTGGGAAGTAAATTGGGGAAAAAAATTAATCATAAAGGGAAATACCAAAGTAGAGATGAAGCTTTCCAGAGGGGTAAACACAAAGAAAGGAGTGGACAGGACAATCACAGGCTGCAGAGCAGGGAAGACAAGCTGGAAAAGCTTCTTCTTTTCATCCCCCTGGCCACTTAAGCAGTTTGTGGGTGCAATTTCATCCAGAGGCTCTTCAGAAGGGTTGTCCTGACAGGGAGCTCACCACCCACCCACCAAACCACCAGCCACAGCACAGGGCCATAGCTGATCCTTGGAAACAGGGGAACTGACTTCAGAATAAGCCACTGCTCAGGCAGGCAGAGCTCAGTGGAGCAGAGGGCATGGCCAGTGCAAGCCTTGCACTTTACCAGTATTGAGAAAGCAGCCTGGATGAAAACCCTAGGCTCGAGCACTGCCCGAAACCCAATATCTGGGCAATCCCACCTCCCTAGCTCTCACCTCCTCCCCTTTCCAAAGGTGGCAGGTCCTCAGACTTAGCTATTTCTAAGATTAAACCTCCCCTTCCTTTCCACCCCTTCCAGCTTTCCATGGCTACAGCTAAACTCTGGGTACCAGCAGGTTCTGCAGAACAATTTTTTTGCTTCCTCCTTCCTCAGAAATGAAATGCACATTTTTTTATTGTGAAAACATTTCCCTAAAACTTTTATTGTTCTCCTTATTGCTCCCAGCACCGCAGCTGCTCCCAGTTACTCTCAACCTAAGAACATGCAGCAGCCTCCCCAAGCTACAGAGCTGGGGAGGCAACACACCAAGAGCTTTACAGCCCAACAAAGAGGCCAGACACAGATATCGGGGTGACGCTTCACTCCTGCAAAGGCTCTGTGTCCTGGCACCAAGGAGAGGGCACGTGGGAAGCATGCGAGTTAAGGGTCTGCCTTTTTACAAACAAAACTGAAGGAGTTCAGAGCTGGCTCTCTGCGTTTCACCATCGCTGTTATCTGGCCACCTTGGCTAATTCAGGGTGGCTGCACTGAGGTACCAGAAGAGTCATAGAGTATCTTGGTTTAGCTGCTTCAGGATACCCTGCAAGTCTAGATCAAGGGTTGCTTCCAAGTCAGGGCCTCTTTTATGACCCATAATTGCCCTCTCTGCAGTGCAAGCCAGTAAATGTGCCTGACAAAGGCAGAGATACTAAGGCAGCCTCTATATAACAGCAACACAATAGGTGACCAGCTGCTGCAGATACTTCCAAGATAAAGGGTGTAGGAAGCAGTAAACTCTCACAATAAGTATTTCTTCTTATTCTCTCCAACTTTTTTTCATATAGGAATAGTACTTTTTCAACACAACATTCAGAGGAGTGGTTTGCACCAGGATATAGATTAGCACAGGGCCTACAGTAAGCAGAGTTATCAAGCTGGCTAAAGTCAATCAGATCCGTCTGATGTTTTATCTGGCAAGCATTTTATGGGGAGGAAAGCAAGGAGGCCTATCATTTATATAGGGTGAAACCTGTTAGCACTGATTATAGGGCGAGGAATGAGGAACTGCGATTGCAATCCTGACTTTCTGAAATCAGTGCTGCAAGAACCTGTTTAAATTGGGCAAAAGTTCTTTCCTATGTATATTTTTTCCATTCCTAACACATTCCCACTGGGCTACTCAACCTCTTCAGGAAGGGTTGAGATCTACTTCAGAATTGAGAATCCCTGACATTTCCCCAAAACGGTCTTCCTGGACAGATCCTAAAATAGAAATAACTAGGTAAATCCTAGACCCTGTGCTGTGCTAGAGAGAAGTGGGAATAGTAATCTGTGAAAAAGCACTGAAAATAAGACTCTAGGCCTGTTTCTTCTTTCCTTCATAACTGCATAAATTGAATATCTCATAATATAATGATGTATTTAGGTATACATGCAAAAGAATGTTACTATTTATGCATAATATTACTCTGACTCTTCTAGGGGGAAGAAAAAAAAAAAAAAAAAAAANTAATTCTTTATGCATAATACAACTCTGACTCTTCTAGGAAAAAAAAAATTAAACTCCTTTCTTCCCTCCAGAGCACCACCCATGCTCTGTTTGCAGCTTTTGCTGAAATGTTTTTCTTTCAAAAATAATTCAGAAACATCCTTTGGATACTGTCACACAGGCAGCACGGGAACCAGAGGAAAAGCTTTCGGCCAGTTTAAGAATGTGAACTCGGCAATTACGCTTATCCAGGAAAAGCTCTTGTTTCTGCTTGGTGAGGCTTAAGGCTTAACAGACAATACAAAACATGTTTTTTAAATTCTTTTTGGACTACTCATTCCACGGCATTCTGCTTTATAGCTTCAAAAAAGCCATTTGGTGAAAGCTAAGTGTGATGTAAAAGCTACCTGAATGAAGACATCAGTTTAAAGCCTTTGGAGATCAGCTCTGGGCACAGAANACTACTCATTCTTCCATCCAACCAAGGCATTCTGCTTTATAGCTTAAAAAAAGCCATTTGGTGAAAGCTAAAAGTGTGATGTAAAAGCTGCCCAAATGAAGACATCAGTTTAAAACCTTTGGAGATCAGCTCTGGGCACAGAAGTGTTGAGGTATGACTTATGCCACAGGGTGATTAGACCAAACTCCCTGGGTGGGAACATGAACAGTTCACAACTACCCACTCTGTTCTGCTTTTACTTAGTAGTTTAATAATAAAAGATCACAATCACCACAAGCAGCTATGTGGATTCAGCTTTGAAACATTAAACTCTAGATGCATCGAGTTTTATGATGGAATACAGAATTGTTATTATCCACAGAATTAAACCGATATTGCTCTTTTGTCTTGGATCTATTGCGTGAAACAATCAAAACTCATTCCTAAAGTCAAATTTAAAGGATAATTTCACCAGGGAACGTTGATTCAAGGGTTTAAGCCCGAAGAAAGATGGAATATTGCTTAACATCAAAAAGAAATAATGGAAGATACTATTAGAGACATGCAGAAACATTCCCACTCCTGCAGGGACTCCAATACTCCAAGCAGCAGGAGTGCAGAAGGAACTCCCAGCTCAGATGGTAGCAGGGCTGCGTGAACCATCAGGCCAGTTCCTCAGCACCGGGCGCTTTCAAACGAGCAAACGAATATGCTTCTAAACCACCCTGGCAGATCAATACAACCCACTTATAAGAGGAACTGCCCTGGTTGAGAGGGCTAAAAAGCTCATTGGGAGACTCCTGCTCCTCTCCTTGCTCTGGCTGTTCCCTTTTATTTTTTTGGCCCCTCTGCAGAAGCAGCATGGTCTTAGCTTAGCTTTCCACTGTGCTTAGCTCAGCACAGTCCAAAACAGTAGCCAAGAGCCGGCCCCAAGGAAGTCACACAGCCAAACCATCCTCGTGCCCTCTCCAAAGCCTGGAGGTGGGCGCCCACACTGCCAGCGGTGCAAAACCGCCTGTGCAGGCAGCTGTGGCACTGGCTGCTGCATGCGAAGGAGGTGAGATTTCAAAGCGGAGCTTTGCTGAACCAGCTTTTTCTGCCAGCAATTGCCTCAAGAAGCAGGAGGCAATGACTCCTTTTGCAGGCATGAACTTATTTCATAAGCAACTCTGAATAGCAGAAATGATGCACAATGTGCCTCCGTGCCTCAGCCTGCACGGCCTGGCCTGGGGGCAGCTTCTGGCCTCGGCGCGCTCCTTGCTCCAGGCTGCCTCGTCTCGGCACCCTGCTCTTTAGGAAGGCTCATCTAGAGGGGTGCAAGGATGGCCAACTTTAAGATGTTATCTGCTTTTAGAATTCTGAAGTAGGTTTCACTACAGGTGAGGGTAGATGTGATGATACCAGCAATAATGCTTAGAAAGATCTAGTTAAAAAAACACGCACTTCAATCTCTACACTTGAAACATTTTAAATTCTGCAGAAACTCTTATGCCTCTTAATACTGGCAGTGTGCTACTGAAAACCAACTCAAAACACTGCTTTTCCAGAACAAAACATCCTTATTTCGGGTTTTTTGAAAGCTCATGAAAGCTGACACAAATAAGTTTCAAAAACCTACACCAATTGCTTATAATGAATCAAGCTTTTATGTTTGCTTCTTGACTTTCCCATAAAGAGCTTTTTTTCTTAAGAAACTTCAGATGCCAAAATTTTTCAAGAATTCTGAACCCACATTAAAGACTCCCCCCAGCAAGTAAAAACTTTTGATAACGAGCATACTTGCAGGGCTCAGTCTAGCCTTTCACTCTTAGCTTTTAATTAAAGAAAAAGATTTATAGAAAAGTGATGGCTCGGGGGAATTAAACAGGGATATGGACATAGTCCCAGTTCTGAGTCAAAAGTTCAAGTCTCAATCTAGGCCTTTCTCATGCCTTCCCCCCCCAACCCCGCCAACAGAAAACAGACAAGCAATTTTTATCTTAATTTATATAAAAAGCCATCTCGATCTCTAGATTCAAGCACTGTCAGACCAATGTAGGATCCACAATTGTTTTAATTTCTTCTTTGGGCATGTTCTTTTTCAAGAATTTGAAAGGGTCAAGACAAGTATTTATATGAGTTTTATATAGGATATAGACCCAGTTCTGCTCAAGACACACCAGTGAAATTCAGGGGCTCTGGCAGGAGCCAGCAGCCACTTGTTTAACTGTCTTCAACATTGCAGGCTGTAACTTGCTGTCAACATTTCCCCCTCCAAGACCTCTTCTAAGCCAGAACACAGCCCAGAGCTGCCAGGGACTCACCAGGCCGAAGATTCAAGGAGATCTTTTGAGGCATTATTTGTGTAACATCCGAATGGGTCAAGCCAGAGCCCTTGCTGCTCAGAGGAATGTTCTTCACTATGTTAATGCTGCTTTTAGGGTTCTCGATGGCTCCTGTACAACCATTTGCAATAAGGTTCTCTAGGAAGTCACACCTTGACGTGATGGATTTTGTGCTGCTGAATTCCTAGGAGACAAAGAATGAACAAAGAGAGAAGGAAAGATATCAGTCCCACAACAGGAGCTTTGTTTTGATGTGCTGGTATCTGTATCCAAACGGAGATGACAAGGAACAGATGGTGTCATTGGCTGTACCTCAAAAGCTGCTAGCACTGAGCCTTGAGACTTCCAAAGGGGAATCATACAGAAGAATTGCTAAAGAAACATTGTGAAGATTTATGTACTGCACTCCCAAACTCTCAGCATTTCAGCGTCCAGGATCATAGGTCTGCAAATTGAATTTGCTTGGAGATCACTAACAGGAAGATAACAGCCTTTCTTTAACCCAGACACAGCAGCAGCTCTTTCTCCCAGCTCTGTGTTGGGCCGTATGAAAGCAAGATGAAGTGCTTGGCTTGTTGCCAATTCCCATACCTTTTAGAAGGAAAGATGGGAAACTTTTTTTTATTATTAAATAAAAGTGTGTGTGTGTATCACCCTAAAGTTACTTTTCAAGAAAGAAAAGTAGAGACAAGGAGATATTACTGATAGAAGCAGGGCAAACCAGCCAACCCAGAGAGGTGAAGCCAGCACCTAAAGCTGCAGACAGACTGTGTGGCTCTACGGACCCATGTCCTCTCCTTTGTGTGAAGAACAGGGCATCCCACCATGAATATCGTGTCCCCCCTTCCTCAGACCTTTGCACTGCCAGCATTTGCACTGCACTATGACATAGAAGAAATATATATACACGTGCACATACACACATATATATATATATGTGNCACACAGAAGAAATATATATACATGTGCACATACACACACACATATATATATATATGTGCAACCACAGCAAAGAGTCACTGAACTGGACCACAACCAGAGTGGGCTGATGCAGACAGGATAGAAAGCTCTGAAGGACAGCAAGAGACCCAAGAGAAAAATTCATGGGAGGCATCAATGAAAGGAGAGAGGCTGTAGTTGCAGGTGGTAAAAGCAGCAGCCAGGAATGAATCAGGGAGGGCTAGGAGATAGAGCAGCCTGTGAAGATGGTGGGGTGGGATTGATAACCCTTCACTTCTGACAAACAGGCTCCGCGCCTCCCATCACAAGCATCTCACAGTCGTAGTGGGTCAGCAGCAGCCCGTGCCCACAGCGAGCAGCGATACGAGCGCTCGGGCACGGGCGGTAGCTGGGACAGCTGCCCGGAGGAGCCACCGTTGGAGCGAGTCTCCCACTGGCTGTCCCCAGATATCCTTCAGCCCGCATCCCGAGTCGGATCCGCAGCACACAATGCTCCTTTGTGTGGAGAACGCACTGTAACAGCCAGCCGCACAATGGGGCCTTTTGCAGAGCGTGTCCATTTGTTAGAATGCGTTTCCCCACACCCCTTCCCTCCAAAAAGAGGGAAGGGAACTAGTTACATCCCCCCGAATTATCAAGTTCTAACAGCTGATTTCTTATTTCTGCACTGTCACAGCAGAGACAACCATGTTCTGCTCTGGGGTCTATCTTCTAAAGTTAAATGAAATACTGCAGAGAAGATGCTCCCAGCTGCACCAGCAATCTCTCCTTCAGCTGCTCAACCAGGGCAGTGCTGTGCTGGGAAAAGAGAAGAAAGCCACTTCCCCAGCTCAGCGGAACACACAGCGCTTCAGAACTACTCCTTTCAATGGTGGCACCTGAAACATTTCACGAATATTGAAATCATCCTCCTCAAAATACCCTCATGCTTCCCCATTAAGAAAAAAAAAAGCAGAAGTGAAAGCTTAGAAAACTGGAAGACCTGGCCACAACTCTTGCTGCAACTCAGTGCCAAAGCCCAGAGCAAAATCTCTTTTTTCCCTGATCCTCAGGCACACAGTAACAGGGGAGAAGCATCAATAAGGGGCTGAGATCCTGTCTTGACCCCTCCTAATACAGGTGCACATTCCCCAGCCCTACAGCATGGGGAAGCCCATGGCCATGCAGGTTTCCCCCACCCTGTGCCTGCAGCCCTTGCCCACACTCATCCTCACCTCCAGCCTGCTCAGGTGAGCCCAGGAGCCCGCAGAGGCGGCCGGGCCGCCAGGGCAAGTCTCAGCTGCGCTTTCTCACTACGAGGGCTGAATGCTATTTGAAAAATGCTGCATTTACATTCCATATCCCAAAAGCAGTGTCCCGCCAGGGAGATGGCATGTCAGGCTGATATTAACATAAATTTTTTGGAACGTGACATGTAAACAGATGAGTTTCCAAGTAGGAGGACTGGGACCACTTAAATCATTAATGGTATAACCAAAAGAGGAGGAAAAAAGCCTCCAAAATGAAAACATATGAAAAAAACCCTTGCAACTGAAAACAAAGCCCAGTATTTTAGAGTAGCAGATTTAGGGAAACCTTTTAAAGTGTTTATTTAGGAACCAACTTCAGCTCATGCAAGTGAAAAGACAAAAGTCAACAACAAATACCCAAGCCCAGGAATCGGGCAGCAGGGACCAATTCGGGGCAGTTTTTAGGTGCTCACATTAAAAACCCAGACCCTTCGCAGGCAGTGGAGAGAACAGGAGTTCAGAGCCTTAATTTAGTCATCCCTGTCCAAAGCAGCATCCTTGGTGCTAACATATAAACCAGAGCTGGGCAGTATGAATACCAGCTCTACATGTACCTAGCTAGACCATCCACCAAGTCCATGATGGGGTCAGAGCTCAGTGCACACTAGTTGTTTGCAGCATAACCCCAGGGAGCTCCCTGGGTTACTTTTCCTCCCGTATCTGCCCAGCCTCTAGCACTGGGGTTTGGTCCAGGTGTCCCAGGAGCGGGGGCGTGAGCCTACACTGCTGCAGGGAACACAACCACACTCCATGGGGAGAAACAGCCCCACCATCCTGGGGGGCTGAGCTGCAGCTTTGAGGGAACACCTCTGCAGACAGGTTTCCATGGGCCACTTCAGAGAGCACACTCTGTGCCGGCCAGCTCTCAAAGGGCGGTAAAATACCCACACGTATTCAGCAGAAGTTCTCACAGTTAATGCAACTGACATCCCATTTCCTCTTCCTCCAGCCCCAGAGGAAGGCCGTATTCCCCTGGCTATAGTTTTGAGCACAGAAAGCCCTTCCTGGCTGGATGATACTCATGTGGGACCTGCCTGGAGCTTTGCTCAGAGCACTGAGTGCGTGTGCAAGCCTGCCTGTGTGCACAGCAACTGTTGCAATGTATTTTCCACAGACATTGTGGCCAAATTACTCATTACCCAAATGAACCAAATGAGGCCAAGTGTAAAACCTGGATACAACTTTCTAAAGGTAACTGTGGAAAGCTCTCCTTTCTGCAACACCTCTGAACTTCTTCAGCTCCCGCATCCTTCCTTCTTGACTAATTTACTGTGAAACCTTCTAAAACTGGCCCAGATCAATCACCACAGTACAGCAACGTTTCAGCCCAGCACAAATCCAGAGCCTTTCTTNGCCACAGTACAGCAACGTTTCAGCTGTAGCCCAGCACAAATCCAGAGCCTTTCTTGTCTGCTGAAAAGCTGCATTACCAAGGGCAAAAGAAAACAGAACTCACTCAGTGCTCTGATGCGCTGGGCAAGGGGTAGAGGGAGGTGGTGTAGCTCACTTCCCAGGGGCATAGGAGACATGTCCTTGGCCCCTGTCCCCAGAGCTTACAGCAACAACCCAGCACCTCTCTGAGGCATAACAAACCCGTCAGAGGGTCTCCCAGAGCATACATGAGCTACCTGTAAAATAGAGGTGGGTTGATGGGCTTCTTTCTGGAGGCCAAAGGGCTCCAAAATAATCACTGCCCACTTACTTAGCCAAAGTTCCCCAACCCTATACTGGGGGACACTTGGTGGGAGGAGAAATAGCAAGGCTCCCAGAGATTCAGTGAAAAAGCATGAGATATTTTGAGCTGTAAAGGATATCACATGGATCCAGAACAAAAATGCAACCCCAACAATGTGCTCTGTTAAGACACACCGATTCCAATATCCACAATTTCTAGACGAAAAGGATGCTTGGTCAGACTTCAAACCTGGTCCTGTTCATATCAGAAATACTGCAGTGAGTTAGATGATCAGAATGCATAATGGCACACAGAAATGCAGTAAGTAATCCCTAGCAGTTAGGGAGCAAATTAAATATTGTTTCGTGCTACAGAAAAGTCTCAGCTCAAAGATCGCACCTATTAATCTGTATTAATTCAAGTCTCCTCCTAAGTACTTTGCAGATAAGACTTCTGCATCAACAACTAACCAAGATCAAATGCAGACAAGCTAAAAAAAGCTTGGAAGTAAAGCTTTCCAAAGCAGACGAGTTTAAAAAAAAATAAAAAAAAAAAAAAAAGGAAAGAAGAACAACTTGAAACATCACATGCACATCAGTTTGACAGTGTTAAGATAAATTGCTTAGTTCATACAATAAAGAGGGAGAACAGCACTTACAGTATAGCTAACTCCTGACTAGACATGTCCTAAGTCATTATATATCATTTCTGTTTTCATCAGTCCAATTCTGTATCAATTCAGCTTGAACTATGCTTTCTTTTTAATGGAAAAATTGGACGTGTTCCCCCTGGGAACATCCTTGATTTTCTTTCCTCATCCTCCAGGCACAAATTGCTGAGATAAAGAAGACAGCACACATGCAATCTGTTAGGAAGCAGGGCACACACCTGGGGAAATTTCAGTTTAATATATTGAAATATATATTTTGCATGTATTTACATATGTAATACATAAGTGAACATAGGAGCACATTGAGTATGTTCACACCCCTAAGGAACAAAAGGAAACAAAATAATAGTAGCATATCATATAGCTCGCACACACTGTGCTCCTCACTGCTCTTTCCAAGAGCATCTATTTCACATCCCACTGTAGCCACTCTAGGTAGATACACAGTGAACACAAATGTCCATCTGTCTATTGCACCAAATTTAGCAGAATCTAAAAACACCATGGGCATGGAAGCAAAGCTCCTTCCAGAGCTCTCTGCTTCCTCTACGGAGCCTAAAGGACCCTAATAATCCCAAGAAACCCGATGCCACCGCAGGGAAGGAGAAAAAAACCCACACACCAACAAGCTTCCTCCTGTCCCCTCCATAAAACCCAGGCTGCGGAAGGGATCACAAGAACAAGTGCCAATGTGCAACTTCCAGCCAAAATATTTCATCAGCACTCGTGTCGGCAATTTGTAGTAAAGTATGAAAGTCTTCTGGAATTTGCAGAAAAAGTTGAGGAATTTTCTCGGATTCCAACGAGGTTGGAAAGGCTGCAGCAGTCTCAATCACTGAAGAGTGCAGTATTTCCCCACCCAAACAGCTCTGTTTTAAAGCAGACTCAGGAGACAGTTAACACCACACATTTATACCTTTGCCTTTAAGTGTAATTTAAACAGATCACCCCATTTACGTCCTGCCTTTCAAGGTATTCCGTGAGCCAACAGAATCAATGGTTGCTTCCAAATTTCTAACAGCCCACAGGCTTGCGGTTAGCTCACCACCCCTGGGAATGCCAGGGCTGAATGGATACCAGAAACTGTTATCATCGAGTCATCCATCATCATCATCCTCCTCTTTGATGGGAACAAAGATGCTGAACATGAGCAGACAAGAACAGTGGCCAATTCTGCTGAAGGGGGAGTGATGCAACCTAGACTAACGCGTCAGTGGGCGTTCAACTTTTAAATTTATAGCACGACTCTTCTGCCAAAACTGTCTTTAGGTATGCTCTGCCCCTACCAATACAAAGCAACATATTTATTTATATATAAAGAAACCTATCCCGCCTTTGAAGAGAGGGGAAGAGGATAGTACTCCCTGCCTTCGTCACGAACAAAAGAATGAACAATAAGCACGGCCTTGTGCCGAGTAATGTTATTACCCAAGAGTACATGGAGACTCTGCTGCTCTGGGTTTATGGGAGCACTAAGACAATACTCACTAGCCAAAATGCCAGATCAGAAAGCTAATTATTCTCCTGTGCAAGTCTAATCTGGAACCGTGGGGTGGGAGACCCTCCAAACAGGCACAGCCTTTGCTTTGCCTTTATCGGAGGAGGTAGGATGCAAACCCTTCACCAGGCTTCAAGGCTGCTGCTTGTTTCATCTTGTCGCAACGGAAGAGAGATAAGGAGTTATCAGAACCCCTCAATTATCCCAAGAGGAGGTGTCTGCTCCTCCCTCTCTGTGAGCAGCTGTCGGGACCAGCAGCGAGGCTGGTGTCTGGTCTGCTCGCAGGGGGACATCCCCGTAGGCAGCACGACCTGCACGGCACGTGTGGACACGGCCCCTCTCGGCGCAGCTTCCATTCAGGTCATTCAGGTTCACCCGTAACCAGACCCACCACAACCCAAAACTCCAGCCTGCGACCCTAGGGACAGACCAGAGACCTGGGCACTCACAGCGCAGCAGCAGAGCTCCCAGCTCCCACCATCTTTTACTGAAGAAGGGGTGCTGACAAATCAAATAGTTATCAAATATTGCCTATAAAGACGGCAACCACTGGTCAAATTTTGTCCTGAATCTGTTAGCTAAATGCAAACAGAGTAGAAAATGTATACTAATCAGCTGATCACATTTCAACCACAACATGATTAGCATCTGTGGAAACCACTGCACTGCCTTAGACATGCTATTTAAACACCAGCAGAACTATCGAGTTTGACAAGCACGTACTCTCCTGAGAACACACTGCTGCAAATGACAGCTAGGAGAAGCTCAAAAGGAAAAATACATTAGAAAATATACTAGACAACAATTTTAGGAGCATAACAGATTAGGCTGTGGCAAAGGGGAGGGAGAAATGACAATGCAAAGAAGAGTAAGTCTTAAAGCTTAGATTATTTTAAATCTTCTAAATTGAAAGCCTCCAGAGACTTTTGCAACACCATTATTTCAAGTGATGATTTCATAAGAAAAATGATTAGAGTTGCAAAAATTAAATTACGGAACAGAATATAGGATTGGACTATTACGGAACAGAATATAGGATTGGACTAAGAGCATGCTAAGTTTTAGCACATAGCATGCAGCAGCAGCTTTTTAACTCATCATGCTTGGCAAAAGAAAAAAAAAAAATACTGTGAAATGTATTTTTAAATAGCTGCTCCAAGCTAAAGGTCAGGAAGTATTATAATACTTCCTTGTAAACAGACCTCTTCCTTCATTTGGCTCCTCCATTGCATTTGGAAATATTTTTTGTAAGTCTGTTTGCAAGATAAGAGTCAAGCTGCCAGTCCCATGGGTTGACACACAATTAGTGGTCACAGCGACCACCACAAAAACATTTCCATTGGCAGTATTTTGCAAGAATTACCTTTTGATGCCAAGAAGGAGGAGAAAAAAAAAAGAAGAAAGAAAAAGAAAACTTTTGGGTACCCATAATTTAGTAGCCAGCATTCTCGCATTCCAGTATCACCACCACAGATTAATTGGCTGGAAGAGGAGCTCTCACAGCTGTTTACAAGATGTCTCAAAAGCAACATCTATTGCTTTACCCTTTTCATTCTACACATCATTTACTCTGCTGGAAGAAAAAAGATGAAAACCATTACATTGTCAGGTAAAGCAGCATGAGGAGTGCTAAGAGGTTTTCCTTGGAAAGCTGCTGTGGTGCTACCAGCCGCGTGAAAACCCACCAGGGCAGACCTGGAGGGCGGCAGCCGGTGAGGCCGTTCGGGCGGCTGCTGCACGGGCTCTCAGCACCCTGCTGAGGAGGTTACCAATAGCTCTGCTCAGACTGCGTCCTCACCCCTCAAGCTCTCGCAAGCATAAGAGGCACATTCCAACCAAGCATGGGTTGGGGAAAGAAAACCAAGGGAATTTAACTGCTCAGCACCTAATTAGCAGGTGCATGATTATGATGAAGTCCTTTCTGCTAGCTCCAGGCGTGAAAAGCCCTTGGAAGTTGCCTTTTGCTGTGGGGGTGACCTAGTGATGACCAAGCACTGCATCCCCAGGTGTGGACAATCACACAGAAATATCAGGAGAAAACAGGTCTTCGCTGGCAGTTTCCTCTCATCTTTTTTCCCCAGGGTGATAGGTCTTCCCAGGTATTTTGATCATGTTGCATGGGGCTTTTTTAGGAAAAACTGTTGGAAACAGCCTATACTAGCAAAGTCACCTGAGGTCATCACCAAGCTCAGAGGCATCCTGAGGCTCTGACCTAAAACCATGCATGTAAACAGCCTTTCACTGCTGTGCTGAGAAACTCAGGCACATTCAGAATGTGCCCAGAAACAGGATTGCAACCTCAAACCCCCATCCCCACGCATGGCACACACCTTTCACCATCAAGATTATCCACTGCTCTGTACTTTCCTCCCAGCCCTAAGCCAACTTAGGACACAGCAGCTACGTGTGCGCTGGGGATATTTCTGCAAGGATCTTCGCATATACATTGTAAGCATCCTTCCTGCTCCCTTAAATACCTGGACAGATGCAGGCACCAAGCAGACAGCTGTGGACTGTGCAATATGTTATCAAACCTTCAAACACCTTTGTCTCTAAAGATCACAAGTCTAGTTGACATATACTTGCTAATATTTATATTCATATAAATAAAAGTAATCAACAGCACTTTGATGATGAGCAGGGAAATGCATTTGCAATTTCTCAAAAGCTAAGGAGGCCCCAATTAAATTACCAGAAGCAGATTTAAGAACAAGCACAGGGAAGTATTTTTTGCCACAAAACACTCCATTAAGCTGGGGAAATCTTTGCCATAGGACGCTGCAGATGTCAGAAGTGTATATGTTCTCCATAAAAGACAAAATAAATGCACAGATGAGAAATGCATTACAGACAGACTCCTGTGGGGCATCCTGCAGCTATGTTTTGCTAGGAATGGGGAGAGCATCTCAGAGCAAGCTTGCCTTGCATGTCCACTTGCACCCATTCCTGGCAGCATCCCACTGCATCCAGCCCATGCACTGCTGCGTTTTAGGTGGAGCACTTCAAGCAAGGCACCGTGAAGGCTGCAGGGCGACGCAAAACCCATCGGATACAGGCAGGTGATTGAGGAATTGAGCAGTGCTGCTCTATGTAGGATGCCTGGTGGGCAGGAAAGCCATTTCTTACTGTGTCACAGGGCTCATGGGTTGCACATGTTGGAGCCATGCAAAGCATGGAGGCACCTGCTGCCTTCAATAACTACTTAGGTCATGGCATAGCATCAGGGACAGGCTGCAGTGGAAAGATTTCTTCCCTTTTGTGTCACAAAAAACATTTATCAACTGATCACAACACCCAAAATGAACAAAAAAACATCCTCAAAACAGTCTGACCACATACCTCTTTGGAGCACCAGGCACAGTTTGGATGGACGAGGAGACACTCTTCACAGGACGTGGCGCTTCCGCTCGTGCACAGGTTGAGACCTTCAGTAACAGAGAAGGACAGTGAATGGGATGGGCTAAATGGTTATTTATTTTGAAAATAGTGCTCAGGAATTTCTAGCTATATTCTTAACCTTAAACTTTTATTTTAAGTTCAAACAGTCTCAGAGAGGAGAAAAAAAAAAAAAACCTTTCCAGAGCTTAAAAGGCTGGAGAAGGAATAAGCCTTTCCTTTTCATCTGAAAGGAAGTCTTACTTTCTTTTCCTTCCCCAAGAAAAATAAACAGAATAGAAACTCAGATTGGGATATGGAGAACCACCAAAATGTGACTCTGACGACTTTTTCCTCTTTCAGTGATCTCTGGTTAATCTAAGAGTTCAATTTCTCTTTTTAGTGAAATATTTCCACGACTTCTGACAGAATGCAATAGCTCTTAGATGGACCTGGAGTATGAGGACATCTTTCCAAACACCCTAAAGAAGGATGACTTTTACAGTTACGATAGGCAGATCTGATTTTTTCCACCTGTACATGTTCATCTTAAGTTATCCTTGAAAAAATATTCACCTTCCCCTTTCATATGATGGTGACTTCCATAATTAACTCATGTTACCGCAAATTACTTTGATTTATTACGGGAGTCATTTCCACAGGATATCCAGGGCAAGCTGGCCAGTTGGATTATCCTGGGGAGCATCCAAGGCTGCCCAGGATGGAACACGCTGCTCCATGCTGAAAGCTCTTCCTATGCTGGGATGCCAGCAAAGACACATCAAGACATGAGCAGATGGACAGCTAGTGATGTTGTTCACTCCTAAATTATTAGCATCAGGCTGCATAGGGAGTATTAAAAAAGTTCCATTGGCAAAAAGCTTTGAGAAGATCTACAGTGGAATAACCCAGGTTAAACAGGAGCGAACAGCATCATATTGGCTTGAATGCCCCAGCTTGTTTAATCATGCCTGGAGCCATGAATGTGCCATTCAACACCAGCGATGCCCCAGTTCCACAGCGCGCAGCTATTAACGTCAACTGTCAATAACTAATTAAACGCATTTCCAGCCGAGGATGCAGCACAGAGGCTGCACACTCCTCAGAGTGCCTTGGGCTTGAACTCTGAACCTGCTACTTCTTTTTCCATCCCAAATGTCAATAAGGGCATTGTCGGGCCCCATGCCACAGTTCATCTATCTTTCAGACAGTCCTGTCTGCAGATACCACCGCACCATGCTACAGCCAGATATAATGTACAGATTGTGTGGAGCTGACAAAGCCCGGGAAAAAAACAGGCAAAACTGCATCCCACAGCAAGACCCTTCTGGTGTGGGGGCTTTTGGGAAGTGCTTGCTCTGTGTTGTCCCAAAATATCTCAAGGAAAAATTAGCAAGGGTGGTTCTGGCTGCTGCGTGAGGCTGGGCAGGAAGCAGTGAATCAAGCTGGACAGATGGATGAAGTCTCTCCTGCCCGGGGCTGGGGCACAAGGAGACAACTTCTCCTGTCACTGTTTCCAAGTGGTCACTGTGGCAGGCCCGCGTCAAAGCCCTGCTCTGGTGGTTAGCTCTCTAACCACAAGTGCTTCTCCTCTCCCTATGGCTTTTATTCAGAAAGGCTTTCATTTGTCTTGAGCAAGAGGCTTATTACTTTTAGTCTGCTGATTGTTACTATATATCCCCGTGTTTCATTCCTCAGTCACAATCTGTCGTTAAACTCCCCTTGCTGGATATTGCAAGAGCTCAGAATATAAGCCCATGCTTATAAAGTAAAACGTCAACTCGTTCAGCTGAATTACAATTTCCACAGATGTCAGCTGTGCATTTCCATGCCTTGCAATAGCGGTGGCTTCCAGCACAGATGAAAGCCCCTCCTCAATAGCCCCTGCCCTTGTAACTGCTTTGCAGCACAGCAAGACGTATGTTTCACTTCTTCCTGTGAAAGCCGGGGGCTGGGGGGCATGCAGGAGGGGAGCAAACACAAGTAGCCACCTTGCTGCAAAAGTAGGAAGAATCATTGGTCACTACTCTCCAAGCCTGGGATAAAACAGGCCTCAGAAGTAGCCTCACCACTGATTTTCCAAAGGCAACGCTTGGGTTCCCACCCTGGCTATCCAACAGGCTTCACTTGCCCTTCTCTCTGGAAACAGGACAATATTTACCTGCTTTCCTCACTAGTGGGTTTTGGAGAGTTTACTTAGCAATGGTAGGATCTGAATGAAACCCAAGGTCTCCCTCGCCAGGTTGTTTCCAGCGGGCACCATGACGAAGCCCACGCTCGCGCGCGGGCTGCCCTAGGGCCGTGTTCCAGCGAGTGGCAGCTTTTGAAGCTCCAGCAAGTGGCAGCTTTTGAAGCTCCCAAGCGGGCTTTTCTTTCCAGTCTGGAGTAAAACCAAGACTTCTCCAGCACTGTTGTGAAAACAGGGCTCTGCTAAGCCGCCTGATTTTGTACTGAAACCTGAGCTTTTTAAGCTCCAGTAGAAACACACAGGACTTCGCAGATGAAAGTCTTATGCCGTGCTTGACNGCGGGCACCGTGACGAAGCCCTCGCAGCAGCCCACGCTTGCGCGGGCTGCCCTAGGGCCGTGTTCCAGCGAGTGGCAGCTTTTGAAGCTCCAGCAAGTGGCAGCTTTTGAAGCTCCCAAGCGGGCTTTTCTTTCCAGTCTGGAGTAAAACCAAGACTTCTCCAGCACTGTTGTGAAAACAGGGCTCTGCTAAGCCACCTGATTTTGTACTGAAACCTGAGCTTTTTAAGCTCCAGTAGAAACACACAGGACTTCGCAGATGAAAGTCTTATGCCGTGCTTGACTCTGAGCAGTCTTTCATGTCAGATCACACTGAATTGAGCAAAGGAAAGTCCTGAGGATCCGTATGTTAATCCAGAGGCTTCCAGAGCTAGTCACCAGGTAAGAAACTCAGTCTGCCTTTTGGTTTTGATGTATTTAAACATCAAAAACCCTCCTTTCAACTCAGCTTCACTTAAGAATGATTCCTTGCAGGATATAGCTGGGATTCTCATGGAGGAAAGTAACCCATCGCTTTTAGATCGCCAAAGCCCAAATCTTGCACACAGTCCTTGCACTGAAGCTACAAATTTTTCCATGCACCCCCTGCCATTGGGGAGCTCCAGTACCCCTAGACCCTGCACTCAGCTTCATTTTGCACAGCAGCATCCAACAGGTACAAACACCATCTCCAAGTTACATCCTCTCCCTGTGGAGCAGGGCAGAGAGCCCAGGAAAGCAAAGGAAGATACTGCATCCACATGGATGGCTAAGGCTAAGGCACAGAGCTAACCACACCAAGCAAGACAGCAGCTTCTTAGTTACTCATACTGATGCTCCAGGCAATCAGACCTCATTTTAAACCAGTTCTACAAGAAACCATAGATGGGGCAGAGTCTCCTAACACTGAGATGAAAGATGAACATACTGGCTTTCTTAAGAATAAATAAATAAATAGGTGACATACTAATATCTTACCTATACTATACCTAGGCCCGACCTAGGTGGGGTTTAGAATATATATATATACACACTTTATGTATATCTGCACTTGTGATAAGAGTTTTAGCAACCTCTTCCCGAGTCAGCAACACTTTTGGGTCACAAGCTCTAAACAGCCCGCCAAACAGGGGGGAGAAGGGAAAGGGCGCCGGGAGCGCCGCTCCAGAGCCGCTGCGGCCGCCCGAGGAGCCGGGCGGAGCGGAGGAACCGCGCGGCGGCCGCAGCGGCGCC
>VWPW01021833.1:293405-319686 GCA_013389825.1 Crypturellus undulatus
GGGACGGGGCGGGCGGCTGGTGGGGGGGGCCGAGCGGGCCGCCCCTGGCACGACACGGCGCGGCGCGGGGGGGCGCGGACACGCGTGGGCGCACACGCAGGCACGCGAGGGTTCGTGCACACACGCGCGCGCAGGTGGGTGCAAGCGCGTGCACGTGCAGGCCCGCATGGTACACGTGTGCATGCTGCACGCACACGTCTGTGCACACGCACACATGCAGCGTGGGTGCACACACAGGCTCATGTGCATGCACGCGTGCACAAGTAGACACACGCACACATAAACATGCGTGTAAATGCATGCACACCGGAGTGGATGCAGAGGCAGGTACTCGTGCACACACAGGTGGGCACTTACATCCACACGCGTGCTTGCACACACACGTGTATAACATGTGCTGCCGTGCATTCCTGCGCATGCATACGCAGGCGCACACGCGCAGGCACGGGCAGACCCATGTACACGGACACACCTGGGGTTTGCAGGCCTGTTCACATGCACAGACACAGAGACACGCCTGTGCACCTGGGAGCACGCGATACTCACCTGAATGCACACACACACCCCCATGCTCACACACACACACCAGGCTGGCACACGCAGCCCACGTGTGCACAAGCCATGCAAACACGCAGCACCCTCCTCCTCCTCGGGCTCACAGCGCTCTGCCCTCTCCAGCGCTTGCACGTGTTTCCCCACGGGTCAGTGGCTGCTTTTCTGTGGCTTTTCCTGCTTCAGGGATTTTAAGCGCACAAACAAACGGACACCGTGTCCATCTGTTAAATAA
The DNA here is from genome assembly GCA_013389825.1 of Crypturellus undulatus. NCBI lineage: Eukaryota > Metazoa > Chordata > Aves > Tinamiformes > Tinamidae > Crypturellus > Crypturellus undulatus. The sequence continues at coordinate 294,193 of VWPW01021833.1, forward strand.
ATCCCCAAGCGAGAGCATCCACACAGCAACACTCGCAGCTTTTGCACTGCTGCCTATCCCTGGCAGGATGAGACATCAACACCTGACAGCCACAGGGAAAATGATGGGTTTACAGTTGTGTTGAGGTTGCTGCTTGGGTTTATTTTTGCTTCTTCACCTTCTTTTTTTAATCATGAATGAAACAGGTTTCTGGTAGCTGACTTTTACAGGAGATTTCTAGTAATAGCTGAAGGCCTGTGGCTTGCAAACCTTAATGACACTTCAACTTAATGTCTAACTAGCTCAAACAATTAGATTGTGCATAAAACACATGCACGCAATCCAAAGCGAATGTGTTCCTGTTCTCAGAAATAAGATTTTAATTGCACTGCCACTTGCAAAATCGTCCTCCTCTTGCAATATTTTTCAATATACTTTTCATAAACTGTTACTTTTTCCTGTCTCCATACCCAAGGTTAAACCCAACAACAAGGTCAGATTTAAACAAAGTGACTATTATTTGTTATCTTTGGAAACACCCGTCTACAAAAGTTGCAACACGTTGAGTGCACTGGTGTGGCTGAAGGAGAGTCACTGCGGGGGTGAGCGCAGGGATGCTACGAAGATGCTGGTCTTCCCATAGGAAAAAAAGGGGGGAAAAAGCTCCATCAAGAACTGATCCAGTACAATAACCATCCGAGAGGGCTGCTCTATCAGAACACAGGCCAAGCTTTGGGCACATATATGTTTGTGTGCACCAGAGCTTTGATCATCCTGAGCGCGGCACTGCTGCCAGGCTACCCGGGCCCCTCTACTCCATCGGCTCCTGCTCGGCCCTCGGCAGTGAGGAACACGCAGGGATAAAGCACAGACACACAGAGGTCAAGTGGGAAATGAATAACAGAGAAAGGGAAAGCGGACACGGCGGCGAAGGCTGCTCAGTGGGGAAACAAGGCTCCCTTGTGAAGCTCCTGATGGAGAACAGGGAAAAGGGGATCAGGAAGGCGCCCAGGAGGGGGTGACTTTCAGCAGGATTTTGCTCCCGATGCTGACGAGGCGCCGGCGCTCGTGAGTCACGGGCTATTTTTATCGGGCTCGGCAGAGGTCAGGCAGGCTCCTGCACTCGCTCCCCGTGCTGCTGCAAACAGAGGCATAAACGTGCCCAGGGGCAGCACAGAGGCTCTCACAGCTAGGCAGTAACACAGGGCCTGCAGCAAGATTGGATAAATCCCTCGCCGTTCCCAGCAGCCAGGGGCCCTGAGTTCTGGATAGCGCTGCTGCTCTCCCTAACGGAGCCAGAGATGGGGTGACAGCAGAGGTCTGGGATAAAGATTGCCCCCTGCGTGCCTACCCTCCTCCTCCAGGGATGCCCTTGGCTAAGCAAGGGACCGGGAAGGCGAGCTGTGCGAGCACCACGTGGCCTGAGAGCCCTCGGTTTCCTTCCACAACCTGTATCCCACAGAGACCCTTGAACTTGCCTTTATTTATTTAATTGTTTTTATTTTTAATTGAGTTTGATTGCATCATTCTGCTCAAATAGAAACCAGAAATCCCCAGGGGCCAAAATGGCCTGATCTTTGGGCTTGCCCTCTTATCACCTGCATTTTAAATCTGTGGTCAAAGTAAGACTAAGATGTAATTAACCCAGTGTATCTGACCCAGAGAGGCACTTAAAGTGATGTAACTTCAGCTCAGTCCCGTGGCTTCCTTGTTATCAGTCAAAACAAATACTTTACCAAGAGATACTTTGGGTGCTTTAAAGATAGGGTTGTACTGCCTAAACCTTTGCATGTCCCAGATGCAAGGCAGGGTGGAGCAGAAACACCTGCGTCATCTCTAGATATCGGGCACGTCATTGGATCTTGACTTTGATGACTCCTCTCATTGCCGGACAAAGCAATAATGTCCTCAGTGGATAATGATACTGGATACGAACCCACTGATTTTGGACCTCAGGTACAGCCTTCTAACACACCAACAGAACCTTAGAAACAGCCAAAGCCACTCATTTCCAGATTTCACACTGAAGTCAGTGGCTTTTGGGGCAGAAACACAGAAATCAGCCTGCCCATGGGTAATGCAGGGACACAGCAGTGACTGTCAGGGCCTCAGTGGCTTGGTCCTTTGGACCAAGCAGCTCCCCACAAACCAAGAGAAAAAGAGAAATATGAGCCTAGATGTTGAACAATCTGGACTGATTTATTGTTAAAAAAAATTAAAAAGGCCAATTTGCTTGGAAATCTGCAGGGAGCTGGAGTCAGGCTGGAGGACAGTGGAATGCAATAAAAGGCAAATGAACAAAAGGCAAAATCTGGACCTTGGAGAATGTGTTGTGAACAACTCTTGTATTAAGAAAACTCTCCCCATTCTCTTTCCCATTCCTCACTGTGCTGTTTCCTTGTGATTGAACGTGGAAACACGAGGAAATTTGGGCACCATGTGGCTCTGCCTTCCCGATGGCACCTTCACCCACAGCACAGCCGCATTGCGGGAGTTTTTACAGAGATGGAAAAACTTTGTCTCTTTTTTCTTTTCTTTTCTTTCTTCCCCTCCATTAAATCCATGTCAGATGGCAGTAACAGGCAGCCAGCGCATGCCACAAAAGACAGTGATTAATTTCATTCTTTCTTAAGCAGTATATGCTGTCCTCCAGCTAATGATGCAGTTCACTTTGTTGCTTTCTGCTGTTAAATATATATATGTGTGTGTGTGTATATAATTACCATCTGAGGACCAAGCTCTTCCCTCAGCTGCTCAAGAGCAGCACTATCACTGTCTGCCATTGAGAGGAAACATTGTAATTGTGCTGGGGAACAGAGCTTGGCTCCGGAAAACCTTCATGTCAAATTTTGTTCCTGTCCTGAGTAGGTTGATTCACCATTCATAAATGATGGGTGGTCACCAGAGCTGGACCTGGTGCTCAGCAGATCACTGAACTGGCTCTAAGGGCAAAGCCCGTCTTTCTTCTCTTCCTGAGGTCCTTGTCCAAGGCACACATTGGCTGGAAGCATTTTCCCTGGCACGAGGTCCCCGGGCTGGGATCACATCCTGCTCAGGGGCTCTGTCCGGCAGCAGAGCAAGCTCCAGGTGCCTCAGCTGCCCCCAGAAACTTCAGTTTGATCCTAAAGGAGGAGAATGACTGGAATTAGCTCAGGAGCACCCCTCTTGCTGGATCTCCTGCCTTCGAGGCAGGAGAGAAGAAACTGCATCCTAGAGGCTGTTATACCCCGTGGGCACATCTGTCCCTGGGGTTACAAGGCTGGGGAGCAAGGAGATGCCAAGGGAGGACATTCCTCCTACTTCTAAGAGAAGAAGGCACCTAAACACGAGTCCCTCTGCAGGCAACGGCCACGGATCCAGCTGGAACCTGGTGCTCCAGCACCGGGAGGGAAGAGGGCTGCCCCACGGGCTATTTTCGGCAGTGGGGTCGGCCCTCTCAGGGACAGGTTGGGACACCAGACGGGGTGAAACGTGAGCTGCTCCTGGCCCCGGTTAGTGCTTATCCTCAGCTGCACCGCGCTCCTCCAAAGGATTTCCATGTCTCCTGGCCGCTCCATCAACCGCAAAGTGCCAGCACCATCTTGTGGCCAGAGGCCTGACCGAGCAGCAAGGCAGGGGAGAAGGGTTTGCTGGCCTCGGTGCATGAAAAACCTTTCCTTTTTGTGCGTGTCTCATTTCTAAGACTGGAGCCATTTTGGATAGAAAGACCCAAGAAAGACCATTTATTGTGCAGTTGTAGCAGAGACTTGTCGTTAAATGCAAGTGGGGTAAAAACCTAAAGGGATTTCCTCAGCACATGCATATGTGGGGGAAGCTTTGTTAAACATGATTTAATATGTCAACAGACATATTAAGTGAATCTTGGCTCTGCTGAAAACGCTGGCAAAATTGCCACTGATTACTACAGCAAAGTGCCAAGTCCCAAGCGAATAGAGTGCTTTGGGGGTACGAAATTTGGGCTTGCTAAAGAAAAAAAAAATCACCTTTAAGCAATGTGGCCTTGGCCTCCTAATGCTCTATGCAGTTTTCTAAAAATATCTCCGTTGAAAGTTGGATTTTTAAATAATTTAATTTTAATTTTTAAATATTTTAATTTTAATTTTTTAATTAATTTAATATTATTTTTTCTTCTTGCTTATTTTTATGGAAAATAGTTTTTGCCCAGCATAGCATATTCATCTTGCCACAGGTTCTGTTCATACAGAAAAGTCTCTGCAGCCTTTGAAGGGAAAAACAGTTGAGAAAATGAGGAAAATATAAAAAAAGGAAGTCTTGCTTTGGAAAGAATAATAACTTACTGTTACACATGTGCAACATAAGCCCTGCATGTTTTATAGGCATGATATATCAGCCCAGATCCACAAATCCCTCCTCAGGGACTCTAACTCCTATTACTTTCAGAATAAGTTAGGCACTGAAATACTTGGCTGTATTTGACCCCCAATTCCCACCATTTTCAACCTTCCACTATTGGAAAGGGAATTAAATACTTCATCACTATAATATTGTCTTAAAGTTATTAAATGTCCTATATATAAACCATTAAAAAGAAAAAGAAGAGCCCAAGATGTAGGAGTTTCCTGTTAGGACCTCTGTAATACGCTATTGTGTGTTCTGGTTAACCTACCACATAAAATGCTCATGGTACAGCAGAGATCAAAGACGTCTTCCCAGAAGTCCAGCGCTTTCCGGGTCTCATTCGTGCAGCAGATCTTCTCTTCCCAGCTGCACCCGGGTGCTGATGGCCAGAGGAGTGGCAGAAATTCTCTAATGTTTAACCCAGCTCATTTCCAAGGGCACGAGCTGGGCAGAAATAACACCCACCAAGGGTATGGAGGAAGAAGACCTCTTGGTGGCTGCAAGGAACTGTCACAGAAAGCTGCAGAGCTCCCCATTTCCTCCTCCACCTTCTCGGCCCACCAAAGCACAACCAGCATTGCTGCTAATGTCACGGTTGAAAATGGTCTGCAGAAGGACAAAGTGATGCCCAAAGAGGGAAAACAGTTGAGGTAAGTATCCCCTTAAGTTGCTACCTGAGCTATCAGCATTTCAGATGAAAAAAAGAAAAAAAGAAGTATGGAAAAAAGATCAGATCCCTCTTTCCTCCTTTTCCTTTTCTGGCCCTGCAAGTCCCACCACTTCCCTGAGACCTCTGCCGAGGAGGCCCTTTCCCACCACCCAGGCCAGGCTGGGTAGGTGGCCCCATTGCCCATGCTCCCCCCAACCTCATCCCACCTCAGTGGCCGTCGCAGGATGGGGAGGGCCCCAGACTGGCTCCCAGGCCAAGGGATGGGGAAGGTGAGGAGCTCTTTGCAAGCTGCTTTGCTTCCACCAGGAGGTGCTGCCCTGGAGCCGCTGCCTTGGTGAACGGGTAGCTGCTCTCCCGCAGGAAAGGTGCGGAAGAAACTCGGTAAGGTTGGTTTTGGAGGTCGGCAAATGAAAGGCAGGACTTTCCAGGTCTCAAAGCGGGAAGCACCTTTCTTTTTTTTTTTTTCGGAGCTTCCTGTTTGTGAAATCACCTCATTTGTTTTACGAGGCTGTTTTTAGCTAAACCTCCGTCAGGCTGGTGTGCAGCACCTCACCCCTCCTCTTCACGGCTTATGAGCAACCTTTGCATAACTCGGGCAAAGGAGGCACCCAGCACACACGTCCCAGGCATGACCCTTCAGGCAGGGCTGGCAGCAGGAAAGGCAGTTCAACAAGTTCACGGGAGAAACGGACCAGGCCGCCCATGGAGCTGCTGCAGCAGTGGCGATAGCATGCAGTAGCTCAGGAGCACGTGTGACCCTGGGCGCTTTCTACAACCCCTTCCTCTATTATTTCCCTTTTTTTTGGTCCTATTGTTAGATGCGATGGATCTGTGCTGTGATTTTCCCCCTCACTTAGGTTTTTCTTCCCTGGAGTGTCCAGGAAAGGGCCCTGGACTGAAGATGCCACTTGGAAACACGAGGGAGGCTCCTTTTCACTCAGGAGGAGCCAAACGCTGCTGGATCCTTCAGGCCACGTTTCCAAAGGAAACATGCAGCTGTCAGAGCCTGTCCATTGGGCATGGCCAGGGCAGGGGAAGCTGTTAGCAGAGCTGCTCCTTCTGGGGGAGCTGGACAGCCAGGACAGCCTGGAGACGGGGATGGATTTCAGGGAACTGGGTTTCATCCGGCCACCATCAGAGTTGAAGGCAACTGAGCACAGATTTTTTTTTTTAGTATCAATTTTTGTTTGTTTGCTTTACTTTCACCAGTGCCATGTACAGATGGTCCTGAGTGACCATCTGTCACAGTAACTGAGTGACAGTAACTGAGAGAGTTACCAAGTGCTTCAAGGCCCAAGGCCGCAGGTGAGCAGCGAAAAGCCGGCTCCCGGGGTGCGCACGCAGGGAGAGAGTCACCTTTCCCACCCTGTATCCCAACTTACTGGCAACACTGGTCACGCACAAGGGTTGTGCACAAATGGCCTCGTAAAAGAAACCATCAGCTTTCACCAGCAGGTAAACACAAAACACTTCCTGCTGCTGCCGTGGGCAGGTGCCGCCTTCCCCGTGCGCAGCTGGGCGCTGGGCTGCAGTGTGCCGGGGTGCGCGTCACTCGGCCCTGTGCACCGGCGGACAGGACAGCCAAGCGCCGCCTGTGCTTCAGGCTATCCCAACACCTCACCGTGAGCGTGTGACCAACACACAAACTTCTGCCCCGACTGCTGCAGCTCTGCTTAGCACAGGGCCAAGAAACGTCTCCGGCACAGCTTCCCGGCTGAGTCGGGAGCAGGCGGCAGGTGAAACAGGACATCCTCTTCTTCCTCCTCCGCATCTGCGTGCGACGTGGCAGCCGGAACATCCCGCACCTCGGCGCAGCGCTGGACGGGAGAGGCCGGGATGGAGCATTTCACCCCGCTGACATTCCTCGCTCTGACGTGAGGGTTGCTTGGGGGTTGCTCCCCACGCACAACCATGCTCTGTAAAGACCCAGAAAGAGGTAAAATCCACCCCCCATTTGCCCTTTGGCCACAGAATTCAACCCAGGCCAAATGCTTGCCCTTGAAATGCTGAAGAATCGTGAGTTTGCAGCCAAATCTGAGAGACAGAGGCTAAAAGGGAACCGGGGGGGGGGGGGGGGTCACACTGTGGGAGAAGTGGGTGCAGCTGCACAACTGCGCTTTGAACGAGAGCAATGAAAATTCCTGTGGAGTTAAATGATGCAAACACCTGAATATTCCTGCTTCATGTTTTATTACCATTGACACTGAATTCCCAGATATCGCGCCCTCATTAAAATTTTATTGCATTGGAGTTTCGCTTACTGTTGATCTTTCAGCTGTCTTTCCAAACCCACTGTGTTGCAAAATAAATAGATAATGGTTGAAGGATTTTTTATGTACCTCTGTAACAGGCTGCTGTTATAAATAAGTTATTTATATTTTAAGGAATCCTTTTCATCAGGTTGGTGAAACCAGCAATTTACCTCGATAAAAGTCTGGGGGCTGATACTCTTGCTATAGATAAATCTTTTTATTAGACTCAAGATAACGACCAGCTTCGGCCTTGAAAAGGGATAAGAAGGAGCCATCCATACAAAGTAAAAGAAGTACATAATAAAATTAAAGGCTTTTTGCCATTTAACTCTTTGTGCTCCTCAAAGGTCCCAATGCTGAAGGGTCAGAGGAAAAGTCAAAAAAATACAACCAGATCTCTACCCCCCTTTGAATAACCTATCCTAAGCAGCCAAGTCCTGCTAGCTCACACGGAGCAAATGTCACATTGCACATGCTGAAATGTACCCAGCTGGTTCAGGGTGGCCAAAGCCACCAGGGCCTGGCCTCCTGTGGCACCTACAAACAGCAGGCGCTGTTCGGGCAGGTGACAGCAGTGAAGGTGACAGGAGCAGACTGGAAAAAAAAATTCTGCCCATGAACATTGCAGAACCAGAAACACAACAGAGAGAAACTGCCTGTCACTGACAGTAGCTTCACCAGCATTTTCAAAGGAGACCTAACTGCATTAACCACCCCGTTCCCACTCAAAATTATCATAGGCAACGGGTGCAGCCCTACACCAGTAAGCATTTTCATTTCTTTAAGGTTTAATAATTTTTCTGATTGGCTCTTCTTAGTGACAGGCAAGTGCTGATCCAAACAATCTGTGCATGTTTGCACCTCATCCTTGCACGTTTCAATATAAAATAGTCCCTGGATTGGTATAAAAAAAAAAAAAAAAAAAAGAACAAACAAAAATCTTTGACCACTGGGCAGCAATATAGGAAAGCCCTGGAACTGAGAAATTTCACATTTAATAGGAAAAGTTAATTTGTACATATCAAAAAAAAAGCCCAGAAAATAAAACACAAAATTAAATTGTGCTTTAGATGAAGTTATCCTATAAATATATGTACATATGTGGGCATATATATATTATATACAAGAAAGGCTAGTGCTAGCCAATAGACAGTGTAAATGTACAGGCAATTATACAGCAAAATACGGGGGCTTTTCAGAAGGATTGAGCATATATAATAAATGAAAAATAAAGAGAGCTGAGATAATTCCATCAAAACTTAAACAGTGCAAAACTCAAAAAGACCCACAACGTTTTTCACAATGGTCGAGAGTGTAAAAGCAATCTAGTCATGAAAGATGAAGAAAAACAACGTTTGAAGATATTGTTGATGAAGGCAAAATACGGTAACTCAGTAAATATAGTAAAGAGAAGGAGGTTGGGGTCTCACAAAGATCAGTTTTGATCTTGTAGGTTTTTGGCAATATCCTAACTGTTCGAAGCTGGGCAGGTTGCCAGCAGCTGGCATGGACGACAGATCATGCACTGGGGCATCATATATTGGCATAACATATTGCCTGGATCTTCTTTGGGAAGAACTGGAAAACAACAGGATTAACACCTTGGTATCTGCCCTACACTCACTCTCTTGCCAATGACTCGGCCTCCTAAAGGAAGTCTAATGTTTAGACACACTTTTTATTTTTTCTGAAGTTCCCTTCTCCTCCCTACCCTCTGCTTTATTTTTTAATTTTTATTTATGTCAGGGAGCTACTACCCATTATCTTCTTCAAGAAGTGGTCTTCATTTAGAAAGTCCCCAGATAATTTGGTGCTGTGGACTTTGCTGTTTCTGCTGCTGCAGTAAGAGGCCGTAAAAACCTTTGGTCTGATCTGTTGCTGCAGTGGTCGTCCCTCCGCCCACAGCTCTGGTCACTTAGTATCTGCGCTGCAGCCTGAATCCATCCGGCTCCTTTGCGATTTCAAACTAGAAAGAATTTGGACAGCAAAAGAAATAAGGAGTAGCTCTGGGCCAGAACGCCTCCTCCTCAACAGCTCCAGATGTGACACCCTGCACATGTGGCCCTCCCATCAAGTGACATCAGCCCTAATGGAAAACCAAATGTATTTCAAGGGCAGATTTTCTTCAGAGAAAAGTTAACATCTTTTGAAAGTTAAAGAAGACAGAATCCATGTGATTCTGATTAAGCAGCTGTATATATGTTAAGTAACATAAGTTAAAAGTATATATGTTTTTCCTCTTTTAATTGGAAGATTTTTTTTAGAAAGCTTTTTTTGTTTTAATGAAACAGCATGTTTACTGGGTTGCTCATATTTGGGGTTTTGGCTTCAATTCTGCAAAACACTTAAGTGTGTTGCAATTAAATAGATGTTCTTCACTAAATAGGAATAGTAAAATATCCTTTAAAAAAGCTCTGATTGGGCAACACACATCCTGTTTACTGAATGCAAGAAGGATTCACTGAACCACCCCACATTGACCACAGTGTGTCATTTCTCAAGGTTCCTGCTCCTTCCACAGCCCCTTGTAGAGTACAAGGGTAAAACACAGGCACCTTTTTGGGAGGCACCTTCCAGCCCATGATGTGGCTCTGCTCAACAGGATCCCCTGGGCTCTGGCCACGCAAGAGCTGCACTTTTTCCAGGGCACTCTGCACTTCACACAATGCGGCAACTGCAGAGGCCCTTGCTGTGAAGCACAAGGAGCATCCTCTGAGTGCAGAGAATTCCCAGGCCATTTGTCTTTGTGACACTTTGGCCTTTTGGATCAAAGGCAGATGAATAGAGTGGAGTTTAGGATCCACCACTATTGCTGTAGGGACACATTAGCCCAGCCCTCTGTGAACACTTACCTCATCATCGTAATCCCTCTCCACAGCGTTACTCCTGGACGAGTAAGGGTTCTCATAGGGGTGGTTGGGCTGATAGCCTGGGTTCGCGTGACCACTAGTAGTCTGGACTCTGGGGAACATTCTGGGTTGGGTACTGCCAGAGTCTTCTGAATTTAAGTTTCCTGACTTTATCAGACTCTTCCTCTCTGGATCTCTTTTATGTTTGGATCTTCAGAAACAACAAAAGAAGAAAGGAGGTTTCAAAAGACCTTTTAGTGTGCCTTCCACGCTCTATTGTTCCTCCCACCTTATTTTCAATGACCAGTCCTGTTCTGAAAGGTGCAGCAGATTTTTTTTTTCTAGCATACCTATTGCAAAAGCCCTTGTTATCAGCAGCAGAAGGCAAAGCCTGGCACCTCTTACGGGGCAAAGCTGCTAAGAGACAGAGGGGGACTTTGATCTTTTTCAAGGAGTTCCCGGAGCAAAGGATACAGTTGGTGTCAACACCAACTGTAGCTGGCTTTCCAGAGGAGGAAATAAGACATTCACTAGGTCCAGTTTAGAAAAGCTGCCCTGCGCTGCCCATGCTGACCACCACGAGCCCCCTCTCCCGCACACTCAGCACTGGCCCGTGTGCTGCTGGCAAGCTGTGCCCACCCTGGGAGGATGAGTGGGAGCCTTCATCTGAGCAGCACCAAGAGCAAAAGCAAAGGTCTGAATTCAGACCACACAGTTTTCTGATACCAGTGCCCTTGTGTCAGATGCACTATCAGTATTGGCTAGGGTGGGATTAAGATCTATGGGGCAGGTGTGTATTTGTAAAGCTTTGCTTGAAGCATTCAGGATCTGATTCGCAGCAGAAGAGTTAATACCTTCTAATAATGTGGAGAGTACACGGGTGAAAACAAATCCTAATGGCCACATGCCTTAATGAAAATGTGGGCCCAAGCAGCCATGCACACTCACATTCCTGCCCCTCTCCCTAAGTTTCTGCTTAGTTTTCTAGGGAAATGCTGCAATGCTACTTTGATTCGATTGTCAGAAATACTCCTACCTTGTTGAAATGACAGTGATTGCTATCACGAAACTCAGGATAATGGCTCCAAGCACTGTACCCACTATTATAAGGATGAGTTTGCTATCTGGAAAATAACAAAGAAACAGTGATTGAAAATTCATAGCAAATATTGAAGGCCAAGGGCTGTCTCTCCTGTTGCTATTAAAAAAAAAAAAAAGGAAAAGAAGGAGGAAGTGAGAATGCTTGTTTCTTTTGTGAAGAAACTGCCAGGAAAGTCGCAAAAAAACCCACACAATCTTCCTATTTCCCCCCTACTATCCTAGTATCAAGGGAAAACTAAATCTCACTAAAACAATGAGCTTCTACTTTTTGTGCGTGAGTTTGTGTGTATATGAATTTGAAATCAGGTCTATGTGGGACATGCCACAAAGGGAAGACATCACAACTTTGTGGTTAAAGAACAAGGTATGGGACCCCAAACTTTCTCAAGAAAAACACGTTCCATGGGATCAAAAATATCCTTCCTGTGAAATATTTACACCTGCACACCTCTCTCTGCTGCACTACAACTACCATTAGCCAATCTCCAAACTTTTTAGTTTGGAAAAAAAAAAGAGAGACAAAAAGAACCAAGACACACACACCCACATGCTCACGTATACAAGAAAAAACCTTTAAGATCTCATAGCTGCAGACATGGAACAGTTAAACACATGCCACTTAAAGACTGAGCACCATGAGAATTTGAAGGGCTTTCAACAATGAAAGGTTACACCTTTTGTTCAAATAAAGCCAGAGGAGTTGTGAGAAGGGAAGAATCACGGGGGCTGTTTTTCAGCCTGCCTTTGTCTGCACTGGATGTTCTCAGCTTAGGCACATGCAGACACCAGGCAGGGACAGACGCCTTTTCCTAACAGTGGAAAGTGGAATAGGGACAGATAAGAGCTGTAAAAGTGACTCAGAAAGAGGGGAAAAATGGAAGGCTGGCTCATTAACTCCTTCAAACTAATATAATTATGAGATGACACAATCAGGGCCATCATTTCTACACCAAGAATACTAGACACTATGCAGTACTTGCAAGGTAAAGCACAAAAAAATAATCAATGGCTATGTATTAAAGTAGGAACATTTTAAATGACAGTAATTTACTGATGTTCAATAGACAGAAGTAACTAATCCATCAGTGGTGCCAACTTCAGCTCTACACAATCTCTTCAGATGAGGACTAGATGCTTTTCTGTCAAATAGCCTGTGCATGACTAAAAGCTACTGGGCTTAATGCAGGTGTCATTAGATGAAATACAACCGTTTGCCTGAATATACGATTTGAGTAGGATTTTTCCTTCCAGGCAGCAGGGCAACATTACTCAAGGATTTCTTCTCTAGCATTTTCCTGTCATCGGCATAGGACAGTGGCATTGCTAAAGGCTGCTACTTGTTTTTGCTATCTCAGGCTCTGTTCAACAGGATAAACATTATTGATTTTTTTTTCCATGCAGTAACTAAACATGAGAAATTCTTGTACTTACTGTTCTTACAGTTCTCTCCAGAGTACCCCACTGCACAACTGCATGAGAGTTAAAAAAAGAAAAAGGGAAAGAAAGAAAGACAATTCATATCATTCAGCAGATGGTCACAAAGCAGTTGTATATTTCCATTTACCAGCAATTTCTCTGCAAGGTGAGCTCATCATGGCTTTCCTCTTTTATACCATCTTAATAACAATTTGTTCTGTTAGAGAACAAATTTGCTCAGTTAACAACTGAGTAGCATAAATCTCTGACATTTTCAGTGTGATTGGTGAGCTGGGCATTCAAAGTTTCAGATTCTTAGCCTGAAATATATAAAAAGCACCTAACTTCTCCAAAAGTGCTAAGCCCTACACCACTGAGCTGCTTGGAATTGCTACCCACGGGTGAAAAGCAATGTCTTTGTCAGTGGTCTCAGGTCTTCATTTTCCTCACATTCTCCCATTTCCTCCCATTTGTCACACTTACATTAAACTCATTTTAAGATAAAAGTAGTTCTGTTCTGCATGTAGCAGCAGCAACAACAAAAGCAGTTGACTTGCCAGATGTGGGAGTAAGGTCCTGCTGCTGACCCACACGGCACAACTGGTGACCCACTCTGCTCCACCAACAAAAGAACATGCTCTGATCCTTACCTGACAGAAATGACAGAGGGAAATAAGAGAGGCCTGAAATGTATCAGGGAACAAAGTCCTCAGAGATATCAATGGTGAATCTTCAGGCAACTTCTGAGTTTCCTCTGAGGTGTTAGGAGGTGTTAAGAGCTAATACCAAGTAGATGGAATGCCCTAACTTGTGACATCACAGGAATCTGGCCATGGGCTGACCTCTTCAACCACCTCTCTGACTAGCATAGCTTCTGTCTTTTCCTTTAAAAATTCACCCTCTTTTAGATGTTCTTCTCCCCTATTTTTGCCAATAACTTAGGAAGAAGCTGAGTACTCACGGCACACATTGGTCACCCTTCTGTTCGTAGTTGTCCAAACATTTGCATGTTGGAACCCCGCCTTCCTTCACACAGAACTTGTTGTCGGCTGCAGAACACTCTCTGCAATCTGCATTTTCAGAAGGAAAAAATATGGAGTGAGTTGAAGGTAACCTCAAAAAATCAACAGCGTAGAGCACTGTCTTGGGAGTATTTCTGTTTCCTAATGTGCTATAAAACCTGGGACAATTCACTTAATTTGTTATCACACTGTAAAAAGCACACAGCTTCTTTTCTTGCCTTTGAAAGCAACAAAATGGCCTTTATAGGTTGCACCTACGTAGAACAGAAACTGAACCAACAGAGCGCAAAAATCAGAGTCAAACAATTGTTCGGATGACTTATTTTCATAGCTTGAAGTGAAAATCAAGGTAGGCTGCTTTTTCCATTGGACAAACAAATGATCTGCAGTAAGTTATCACAGGAGGTGATTTATACTGAATAAAATAATCTTAAATTGGTTCAGATTTAGACAGGTTAGATGCCATTAACGCCTGAATCTCACATCTCACTAGCCTTTATTTTACCCAGCTCTCATGATTTTATTCTGAATGCTTGCAGTTTTTATTATTTTTTTTGAAATCTCGTATCTTAGTTTTTTTTTTTTTTTTTTGATGGGGTGAGAATTGTAGCTTTCATCTCAAGAAAATAAGGTACATGTCAGAGTTGTTAAAGATAGTTACAAAATATAAAAGAGGGCTCTCTAAAAGAATTAAAACAAACCTAAAAATCATCTAACTCATACACACTACAAAAAACTGCCAAAATGCAAGTAATGCCACAATTCCATAAGCACCAACAATGGACAGTGTTTTGTTTAACAGATTGTTGTGCTACACCCAGACTTCCATCCCTGACTCCAGGAAACTTGTGAAGCTTATTTCCCAAATATAACCTAACAGAGAAGCCTGTAGGATTCAATTAGCTCCACTCTTCATTCATTGAAGTTTCAGTTCTTACCCAGAGTTTAGCAATGCTTTTAAATAGTTACTAGTTACCTAATGATTTCTGTCGTGAGTTTCACAGGTTTTAGTGATTTATTCTGTCAACATAGAACTATGGATGTGTTGAAAGTGAAAGGCAAGGACATGCTTCTACTGCTTGCTTAGTAAGACGGATATCCTTGACTTTTAGAGCTACACGAGTTCAGCACATCTGAGACTACCTTGCTAAAATGGGACTGAGACAGGGCAAAACCAGGTCATCCTTCCAGGAGCAGAAAGTAGCAGAAGTTCTTACCTGAACAAGAACGGTCATCCCAAGGCGTCTTTTCGTAACTCTCCAGGCACTCGCATACTGGATATGCATCTTCCTTGCACTCCGTGGTTCTGAGATCGCATTGAAAAACTGCACAGTAGGTTGTCCCTTTAACAGAGAAAAAGGCAGCAAATCTTAGTACTAAAAAAGCAGATCACTTGGCCAACGAATCATAAAACAGTTATTTAGTAATTCTGGCAAAAAGAACAAAACAAAACAAAAAAACCCCACAACTTTCAAGCCCTCTTTTGGACATCAAGGCTTCAGATATTTTGAGCAACTCTTTTTCCCTTGCTCTTTCCCTGTCAAGGCTGAGTTTCCATCACACCTTCTGGCCTTTTGTTTCTCAGACCCCTATAACTGCCTCCAAACCAGGAAGAGGGAAGCTCCACCGCTAAGTTCATATTCTGAGCGCTCATTTTCTGACCTGCCTTTAAAACACCCACACATATACACAAAGCCCCACTATCCCCTTAACATTTTGCACAACTGACCCTGATCTCGCCAAGTTCTGCAGAGATAATAGAAGGTTATGGGCACGCAGCTTGTTGCAGCATGCTGCTTGCCAAGCAGGTTGCTCAACACGGATACATGGACCAGGAACACCCACTTCTCCCACGCCGACGTGGCAACGGTTTACAGAGCGTGGCAGATGGCACACAGCGAAGGGATACAACTGCTCTGGTCCTTTGTGAGCTGTTGGTTCTGCTTCCCCCTCACATTCAGGGCCAGGACACAGAAAAAGTCTTAGACTGAGGTGGATATAGTCACCTCAGAGGCCAAACTCAGCTACAAGCCATAAACTGGACTTCTTCAAGTATTAGCTGTGTCCTTCTTTTCTTTTTTCTTTTTTTTTTAAATAAAGCTAATTACTAAATAGGAAGTGAGAAAAAAAATCTTATTTTTTCTTACAAAATATTCGCTTTACTGGCTTAGATCAAATGAACCACTTAGTTCAATACATACTCACTGAGGCTACATTTCTAGATATAATTTATATGCCTACCTCCTCCTGGCTGACTGAAGCAAGTACTGGAGCACACATTTCTTGTCTTCTGCCATAAGAATGTTTAGATAAAGCCTATCTCAGATATCTCATAAAGCTCAAGAAAGACTACCTTGGTCAAATATGGAGGAAGCAAAGTCTAAAGAAAGTTCCAGTAAAACCTGGTTTATTCTCCAAGCACCACATATCTCTCTATTGGTCTGATTATTAGTCACTTAACACTGAGCAGGTTAAAACCAACATGTCATTACTTATTTGGGGATAAGTGTTTTCTATATTTTTTTTTCTACACAGGAAGTAGAAAGTCTTAATAATAACAAACAAACACAAAAAAGCAACGATTGTCTGAGTTTTCAAAATTGTCTAAGATTGAACACTGTGATTATTAAAATCAATAGGGCTCATTTTTAAAGGCTTTGCTGCACACAAAAATGTCCTGATCAGCTTTGAAGACAGGAACCTGTGCCGCTAGTAGTTACTTAGGAACCTGTGCCGCTAGTAGTTACTTCTCCACTGGGGAATTACATACCTCTGTATGCACTGATATATGGATTGTTTGCTGTAGTTATTGCGTTAGCAACCCCTTCCTCTGTTAAAGTTGAGTTTTCCGCAAAGATGTTCATTAGTGTTATATTCATTGGATTATCCACTGACCTGCGTCTTCGCAAAGCTCTGAAAAGCACCGATAATGTCATTTAAATTCTCATACAGTCCACACGGTAACAAGTGAGATTCAAAGAATCTCAAAGAAATCTTCAACAGAAGTTTTCTGCCAATCTCCCTCTCTCCCCTAACTTCCTCCATCCCAAAACGTAGGTGGTTCCTAAGACATCTGAAAATGAATTCAAGCTCAGGAATCCATTAGTGGACATCTTCCTAGTAGATGCAGGTGTAAATGGACAGCTGGTAGGTAAAGGCTGTTGGGTTTGATGCCAACATCACATCCTTGTGTGCCGTTGGCATGAAACTGGTGGGTTTTACTGGCCAGGCTCAGGCCAGCAGCTGTGAAGATCATCTCCCCTTTAGACCCCAGGTTCTTGCTCGCTCACATCAGGCTGTGGTGTGTCCCAGGCCTGACACGGACAGCCCGTCCTGAAGCGCCGTGATGGTAATTCAGGCTACGATTGCAATGAAGTCAAGGGGTCTGATGACAGGGAGCACAGCAGGGGTTACCCTGCTCGTCAGCCAGACTCCACGCACACGAATACCTTTAAGTGGTGGATTGCTGTAGTGCCTTAAGATGTTACCATGCCCTGTGTGTTTGCCATAACCCTTCTGCTGGGAGTTACTGCCCTCACAGCCCTGCTAGCACAGCAGTCAGCGCAGAACATTCAACAACCTCTTTGCTCAGCCTGCCATCAGGAGAGGCCAGTAATGGCAAAATAAGATGCAGTGGGCTCCTGTGATGAGGGCATTTTTAAAATTACACTGGGCCTTCAAGTTGGACCTTGTTGATTTCTCTTCACAGTAACTTCAGAGTGAACTGTTACAATTTCAGAGACATGTCAGACCTCACAGGGACAAAACGGTCTAGTTATTTACCACAGGGTTGTATCTTACATGATATTAAAAGTGGGAGATCCACTATGCAGCTGCCTCAGGCACCCCACTTCACCAGCACATTGGAAATGTCTGGCATAAAAACAGGGCTAGCATTACTGAAACTTTAAAAATACCCCCCAAATGGCTTATTTTAAAAAGGAGCCACGCTTAACTGAGCTCATTCCATACTGTTCCATGAGCTGTGTACCCCATTGAAAATTGATTAATGTGGGATGTGCAGGAAGCACACAAAGCAGCTTCATGCACTGACACACTGTTAGGGGAAAAAAAAAAAAAAGCAGCAAACTTACTTCTGAATTTCCTTAATTTCCACTATTACAGTCTGTCCAAAGCTTGCCTCATTTTTGAAAACTCCCTCAAACTGTAAAAGATAAATGAATTGGAATATTGGAATCAGGGGCGGGCAGGAACATAGGCTGACATCACATGAAACACTGAGACCCCAATCCTAGCAGAAAGACTTAGACCATGCCAGTACACAAATAATGCAAGGTGACTGGTCACATGTGCTATGCAGAAGGTGTAAAACGGGAACAGGAGAAAAGCAGGGGAATGGGGAGACAGGAGTCGAACAAATGTCACTTAATGGTGAGGGTTGGCGGGCTGCTGAGCTCGCCCTCAGGCACTCCCTCACCTCTCCCCAGGGCAGTGAGTTGAGCACTGCAGGTCTTTCCGCAGCTATCGTGAAAGAATGTAAGGAAATAAAAATGGGGAAGATATTTTTTAACGTTCTGTAAGGGGACATTTTTTTGTTACTTTCCCCCCAGAATGATAGAAAGTAATATAATAACACAAATAATTTGGTAACTACTTTGATGATTGTTGATTAACACTTGGCAAATATTTTCTCAACAGTTCTCTGGCCAAGGGAAATATCTCTCCTTCCAGAGAATGACATGATACTCATGGTCTCAGCATGGCAGTATAAATTTTATCAGTTAGTTCTACTTCTCAGGAAATCCATTATAAAACTTCATCTACTATCACTGCATGCACAAGGTATGTAATATCCTTGTCATTAATAGCATTAAAATACTAATACTAATATGCTTATGAAAGAGGCTTAATATGTATGGATTTAGACATAGCTGGGCAACCATTCTGAAAAGCTTTTGCTGTATAGAAACAAAAGCTTTCTCTAAAAAAAATGTTTCATTTTATTTTATAGTTACTCAGACTGAGTTATAGTTACTCAGGCTGAGTGTTATACAGCCCTTAGCAAGCTGCATAGATAGGAAAATAAACGGGCGTAATGGTTGCTGGGAGTGAATGGGGAAAGATGGGAAGCAATATATGTGAGATCTTCCCAAAATAGAAGTGACACTACAAAAGCAGATATTACCTAATCTCAGACACACCCCTATACTTCTTAAGAACCATGCATACACTCATCTGAGAGCAAAATTCAGCTCTTTTATGAACAGGTTTAAACTAGCACAAACAATTCTTTGGAGAAAGTAGTTTCCTCAAGTGAAACTATCTTAGTCTCCACTTTAAAGGCAACACGTATCCCCTCTGTCTACATCACATTCAGGTAAGCAGGAAATATACACGCAAGGTTAAAAAAAAAAAAAAAAAAAGTCACTCACAAATGCCGTTACGTTGAGGAACACATGTTCATACAGCACAGAGCTTATCAGTTCAACACTAGAACTGTAAGTCCACTCCAGTGTAATAAGCCCCGGGAATATTTTCCCTGCAATGAGAATAAAGGTTATGAAGTAATTAGAAAGCATTTTAGTAAGTAGGGTTTACACCTTGGGCTTCAGGGATGAGAAGACACATTGTGGAGATAAATCTCTGCTCGTTTTCATATACTGGAGGAGTAGCACGCAGGATTCTGGGCCCAGTCAAACCGTCTGGGTTATGCAGCTTGGTAATGTTAAAATGTAAACATGGTCTGAAGCTAACAAGCCACTTTGCTCATCTAAGGTGTTAGAGCATTTACTGGAACAAATCTGTGTATTAAAGCCTGTAAACCTGCAGCCACAGCCATTAATCAGCTGGCTAGTTTAACATTTCTGAGGAAGCAATTCAATGTCTGCCTTCCTTAGGCTCACAAGTAAATCTGAGAATTGTGCCTGCTGGCACTTAAATAAGAGGTCCTGTTTCCATCATGCATCCTTGCCTCTCAGAAGTTTCTAAGAAATGCACTTCAGCAGCACTGCAATGAGTATGTGGCAGAAGCAACAATAAAGCCATTTGTTCAGAGGTCTACATGGAGTTGAGTTTTGTAAAATCTTGCCCATAACTATTGCTGTCAGGTTCACACCAAGATTTCTTCCTCTTTTTCACATACTTAAATCTGCAGGGAATACACCTTTTTCTAGCACATTAACCTCTTTGGCTGCAATTGTGTTTTGCAAGATAATAATCTAGGTCACTGTAGCTGCGGCAGGCTGCAGAGCAAGCATTCTTCAGCAGTCACTTTCGCAGACTGGTTAGGTCAGTTATAACATGAGAACAAGGGATATAGGAGGAAAAATTCTCCTCATTTTGTGAGGTAAGAGAGATCATCATTCTGTAACTCACCTTTGTGACAAACCTTGTCTTTATAGTAGAATCCATACGGGCACTGGCAAGTGAAGGTACTATGTAGAGCAATACATTTAGCCATATTAGTTCCACAGGGTCTTGAACTACAGATGTCTCCTGATATAAAGAAGAAGGGTTTTGACATGAGGATTTATATGAAATTACACTAGATGGCAAATGTAGTCTATTATATCCATATATCCAGAGTCCATATATCTTTTTTTAAAGGATACTATCAAATATATTTTGCAGAGTATAGATACAATTAAATGTTGTGTTGCTATGTCTTTTTTGTTTAATGCCTATATAGTAGCTGTTTTTCCTACACAACCCAGCAAGATACCGCATTGAGCATGTAGAATAAGTTGAAATTAAAATTCTATTATACTGTCCACTCACAATCTAGGTCTACTTAATAAGGCTAAAATAGAGCAAGCAAACAAGCAAAAAAATATATGGTAAACACCAATAGCCTGTGCATCTTAAGTCTTTCACTGCTAGGGTGTAAGGTACTTTACTGCAGAAACATTAATAAAATGAAGGTTCCTAAGCCAATTATCACTGTATATGTGCCTCAGACGTGCCAGAGCACAGCTGCTGCTGCTAAGAAATTTTGCATACAGCTGTCACCATAATATGACCACTACCTGGTAGCTCTGACAATGTTTCTATAGTAGAGTAGCATGCTATAGACATGCTACAGATTGCTGCCTTCTGCTTACCTGCTGGAGTTCTTGCTGAAGCGGAGGTTGTGATCCTTCATGGAAAATTACTTAAAATGGCAGCCCTGCCAATGGGCTACACTGAGGCAGGGGTAGAAGATCACAAAACCTTCTCTCTTAATCCTCTTTCTGCTTTGCTCAGTCTTGCCCTCATTTTTTGCAGCCCGCTGCTCAGTATGACTTATGCTGTGTGCCTGTGTGTGGTATCCCTCCTTTGGCAGTCCTCTCCCCTTGTTTTGCCTCTCCCAGCAAATTGCCTCTGTCAGAAGACTTTGTAGGTGCCTCACACCTCTCCCTCTCCCCAAAGGCCAGCCTGGTCACTGCTACCCCAAGGATAGGATGATGTTCTTATTTCTGCCCTCAGAGCATCTTCAGTAAATCCATCGCATCCTGCAGTCTATGTCCTTGCCTTGAATTCAAAGAGCTTCACTTCTCCAACACAATAAAACACTTGAAATACTAGTAGTGCTAAAGGAAAACTTTCTGATAAAACTTCTTCCCAGAAATGAGACTCTGCAAGGCAGATAGTCTGGAAAGATGCACAGTAGCAAGCAGAAAAAAACTTAAGAAAGATGTGCTAGGAAATCAAAGAGAGAAAAAAAAAAAGGTGCAGGGAGCAGCAGGATATTAGAATAATCCTGATCATTTTATAAAAAGATTTAATTTTGAGGGTATGCTCTTTGCTTTAAATGGTTGTTGATATACTTTTTTTCTAAGTAATTTTAAGTAACATAAGCATTTATAAGTGATTTTAAGTATTTATAATAAGATATACCAGTAATCTAACTAATTAGTTTATAAGCAATTATGACTTATATTATACCTCTTAAAAGTGGGGTGGTAATTATAGCTCTCTTTCCAAAAAATAAAATTTGACATTCACCCTGCCTGGGTTCTTTCACTGAACTCTCCAGGCATACTTTAACAGACAGGAAGGAGATCTTTTGAGCAATGGGAAAAAAAAAAAAAAAGTTTTGCATTCCAAATAGAATGTTTTTTTTTAAGACAGCTATTTTTTGAAATAAGCAGAGAGAGCATAAAATTGAGAAAATGCTGTAGTTCTATATGATGTATTTGGAAATTGGACACTGAATGTATCTCCTAGAAACAATTCAACACTCCACTTTTAAAATACATAAACTATGTGGAAGACGTTCCCCTAGAACCTATCTGCACAAGGAAAGAGGAAAATATCCAGTCCCGGAACATACTTTCTGAATATGTTCTTAAACAAGGAAGAAAAATATCAAGAGATAATGT
The DNA here is from genome assembly GCA_013389825.1 of Crypturellus undulatus. Classification (NCBI taxonomy): domain Eukaryota; kingdom Metazoa; phylum Chordata; class Aves; order Tinamiformes; family Tinamidae; genus Crypturellus; species Crypturellus undulatus. Next base: position 316,162 of record VWPW01021833.1, read on the forward strand.
AAACAGAAGAGTTTCTGAAACAAAGAGGCACTGATAGAAAAAAAAAGACATTCTTTAAAATCATCCTGGAAAAATAAATGAGGAATTCCAATGGATAGGCAGCCTTGTATACAGATGCAGGATTTCCGCAAAACATTAAAAAAGCATTATTGGACCTCTAGACACAGCGGCTACAACCTCAAAGTTACCAGGCTTGTGAAACCTTGCCCAACACAATCCGCATGGCAAGAGGCAAAAGGGAAAGAGAGGAAAGACCAGAGAGGAGTGTGGACTCAGTGTGGAGTTCCTCTACTCCACTGGGAGAGAAACCTGGGAAAGCCAAAGCAAGGGAGGGGTCCTGTCTTTAGCAGGCTTAAGAGGGGTCCTGTCTTTAGCAGCCCAAAACCAGTCTCACATGGGGCTCAGGGAGGGCATTTGTCTCCTTACCTGGAGATGGTGGCGCTGTAGGCGTGGAAGTGTTTGTCGTGGTATCTGGGCTTGTTGTTGTGTTTCCTCCTGGAAGGAAAAGAGACATGGCAGCCCTACTCAGTGATGTGCCCAGGAAAGATCCTGGAAAACCATGGCATGTGCAGGACCAGGGCTGAGACAGGAGGAAGTTAATCTGAGTGCAGAGTAACGACCACAGTTGCAGTCTCCACACGTGTCCTGCTCAGTCACCAGCACAGCCGTGCACAGTCGTGACCTTAGAGGTCTTAAGATCTCTAGAAGCCTGGGTAACCCCAAGTGAGTCTCAAATCAGGCTGTCCGATGGCACTTGTCTCCTTACCTGGGGATGGTGGTGCTGTAGGTATGGAAGAGTTTGTCATTGTATTTGGGCTTGTTGTGTTTCCTGCAGGAGGGAAAAGAAGAGACATGGCAGCCCTTCTCACTGTTGAGTGCAGGAAAAGACCCGGCGAGCCACGGCATGTGCAGGACCAGGGCTCAGCAGGAAAAAAAGGCTCCTGAAGAGAGTATGAGCACCACTGCCCTGGGCCTCCTTGTCCTGCCTTTGGCCTCATTTCGCACCCACTGCCTCTGTACACTTCTGCCTCCATGGTCCCTCATCCCTGCCATTCCGGTCCTCCAGCTCCTGCGCCACCAGGACACTCTGTGTCACCGACACAGCTCCGTGCGCTGGCAACGGCCTGCTCAGTCACCAGCACACCTGGCAATGCTGGCACCACAAGTCCCTCCGCCCACCTAAGGCCGCACCACAGAGCTTTGCTGGAGGCTTGAGCAGCGCCAAGGCCACCACCTCAGCGGGCACACAAGCTCCCCAGGAGGGTCTGCTCTCCAGCATGGTCTGGGGAAACTGTGAAGCAGAGTGCTCTGCATGGCAAGCTTGAGGGACACGAGCGTGAGGGCCAGGGGTCTGTGGCTGGAAGCCAAGACCCCAACCAGAAGGAGCTGCACAGCAAAATCGTGCCACAAAAACGCTCCAGTCAGCAAAGGCTGTTGGAAAAGGGAGGGAAACCAGGGAGGAGAAATCGTCTCATCTGGGGCTGCTCCTCTCCACCGGGAGAGAAACCTGGGAAAGCCAAAGCAAGGGAAGAGTCCTGTCCTTGGAGAGCTTGAAAGCTCTGTAGACTGGGCAACCCCAAATGAGTCCCATATTGGGCTGTGAAAGAGCATTTTTCTCTTTACCTGGAGCTGGTGATGCCGTAGGCGTGCAAGTGTTTGTCGTGGTATCTGGGCTTGTTGTTGTGTTTCCTCCTGGAAGGGAAAGAAGAGACATGGCAGCCCTGCTCAGTGCTGTGTCCAGGAAAGATCCTGGAGAACCACGGCATGTGCAGGACCAGGGCTCAGCACAGAAAAAGGGAATCTCAGTGGAGAGTAACGACCACAGTTGTGGTCTCCACACACGTCCTGCTCAGTCACCAGCACAGCCGCGCACAGTCGCGGCCCTGAAGGTCTTAAGGTCTCCAGAAGCCTGGGCAACCCCAAGTGAGTCTCAAAACAGGCTGTCCGATGGCACTTGTCTCCTTACCTGGAGATGGTGGTGCTGTAGGCGTGGAAGAGTTTGTCGTTGTATTTGGGCTTGTTGTTGTGTTTCCTGCGGGAGGGAAAAGAAGAGACATGGCAGCCCTTCTCACTGCTGAGTGCAGGAAAAGACCCAGGGAACCACGGCATGTGCAGGGCCAGGGCTCAGCAGGAAAAAAAGGCTCCTGAAGAGAGTATGAGCACCACTGCCCTGGGCCTCCCTGTCCTGCCTTTGGCCTCATTTCACACCCACTGCCTCTATACACCGCTGCCTCCACGGTCCCTCATTCCTGCTGTCCTGGTCTTCCAGCTCCTGTGCCACCAGGACACTGTGTGTCCCCGACACAGCTCCACACACTGGCCATGGCCATCAGCACACCTGGCAATCTTGGCACCACAAGTCCCTTCGCCCACCTAAGGCCGCACCACAGAGCTTTGCTGGAGGCTTGAGCAGCGCCAAGGCCACCACCTCTGTCTGCACATAAGCTCCCCAGGAGAGTCTGCTCTCCAGCATGGTCTGGGGAAACTGTGAAGCAGAGTGCTCTGCATGGCAAGCTTGAGGGACACGAGCGTGAGGGCCAGGGGTCTGTGGCTGGAGGCCAAGACCCCAACCAGAAAGGAGCTGCATAGCAAAATCATGCCCCCCAAAATTCCCAGTCAGCAAAGGCTGTTGGAAAAGGGAGGGAAAGACCAGGGAGGAGAAATCGTCTCAGTCTGGGGCTGCTGGGAAAGTTAAAGCAAGGGAAGAGTCCTGTCCTTGGAGAGCTTGAAAGCTCTGTAGACTGGGCAACCCCAAATGAGTCTCATATTGGGCTGTCAAAGGGCATTTATCTCTTTACCTGGAGATGGTGATACTGTAGGTGTGGAAGTGTTTGTCATTGGAGTTGGGCTTGTTGCTGTGTTTCCTCCTGGAGGGAAAAGGAGAGACATGGCAGACCTGCTCAGTGCTGTGTCCAGGAAAAATCCTGGAAAACCACAGCATATACAGGACCAGGGCTGAGCGGGGAGGAAGTTAATCTGAGTGCAGAGTAACGACCACAGTTGTGGTCTCCACACACGTCCTGCTCAGTCACCAGCACAGCCGCGCACAGTCGCGGCCCTGAAGGTCTTAAGGTCTCCAGAAGCCTGGGCAACCCCAAGTGAGTCTCAAATCAGGCTGTCCTAAGGCACTTGTCTCCTTACCTGGAGATGGTGGTGCTGTAGGCGTGGAAGTGTTTGTCGTGGTATCTGGCCTTGTTGTTGTGTTTCCTCCTGGAAGGGAAAGAAGAGACATGGCAGCCCTGCTCAGTGCTGTGTCCAGGAAAGATCCTGGAGAACCACGGCATGTGCAGGACCAGGGCTCAGCACAGAAAAAGGGAATCTCAGTGGAGAGTAACGACCACAGTTGTGGTCTCCACATGTGTCCTGCTCAGTCACCAGCACACCAACGCACAGTCGCGGCCTTGAAGGTCTTATGGTCTCCAGAAACCTGGGCAACCCCAAAAGGGGCCCCAATCAGGCTGTCCTATGCCACATTTCTCCTTACCTGGAGGTGGTGGCGCTGTAGGCGTGGAAGAGTTTGTCGTT
>VWPW01021837.1:0-14844 GCA_013389825.1 Crypturellus undulatus
CTCCTCGACCTGGACCCGCGGACGGGAGAGCTCCTGGTCGTGCTGCTCCTCCCCAGGGAGACTTGGCGCGTTTTCAGGAGCGGGTTGAGTTATGCTGAACTAAGCCCCGTGTCCTAGGTGATTAGCCAAAGTTTAATTAAGCGTTTGGAGAGCATCAGGCTAAGTGAAACGACAGGTTCCTTTTCTCTGGTTGCTGCTTCTTGAGCTGTACGGGGATTGCTGGGTGGTTTCTTTCTGGCTCCAAGCCAACATTGCCAGGTTGCCCCAAAGCTGGCTCCAGGAGCACGTTTGCCACCGCAGCACCCCAAATCCTCCGGGATCTTCAGCATCCCCGCAGGCTCCTGGCTGCTCCTGCTGCTCCCTGGTGAGTTCCCAGGTCTGCAGAGCCCTCCCTGCTCCTGCTGCCCTTTCCTTGACACCAAAATCCCCCTGGAGATGGTGGTTTGTGCCCTTCTGAGCCGGGCGCTTGGCACCAGCCCTCCGCAGAGCAGCCTTTGCCTTTCGCGCCGTTCACCCGGTGGGCTCATCCCTGCGACGGCTGCGCTGTTTGTGCTGGCCCGTGCTAGGGATGAGGCAGAGTTTTCCAGAGGGCGATTCAGAGGGAACCGTTTCAAATATCGGAGCTAATCCGTGCTGGCTTCCTGCAATGTAGCAGAGAGGTGTTTTGGATAAAAAACTGTTTGGGCAGGCGATGGATTTTTTTTTTTCATATCCCCTGCCAAGAATAAGAGCCAGAAGTGCAGCAGAGCGGCGGCTCAGCGAAAGGCTGGGTGGAAATCGCTCTGCCCAGGGGCTCGCACAGACCCCGGGGGCTGCCCACGTTATCAAAATTGGCTTTTGTTGCACATGGAGCTTTGCGCTCTCCTCTCAGAGCCACCGCTGGGGTCTTGCTCTGCCTCCGGATGCCCTCCTTGGAAACACGGAATTACAGGTACCCTCCTCACGTGTCTGCTGTGCAAATTCTGTCCTCTCAGTTCTGCTTTCTGAACATGCTGAATGCTCACAATCCTGGGCCTGGGATGGGGACCAGATTTTGTCCAGCTGAGGCAGCGCATGGCACAAACCACAATTTGCTCCTGGTCCAGCCTGATGGACCACCCAGGCCTCCCACAGAGCCTGCATTTTCATTCTATTTTTACTGTATACCAAAGCATGGCAAAAAAGGGAAGGAATGTTGTTTTTTGCAGTTCTTCAATTTTTTTTTTAACATGCTGCTTGTTTTATCAGAACAGAGGATTTCAGTATCATCACGCAAAGACTGTTTTCTGCAGTGTTTCAGGAAAAAAAAAAGTTGAAAACAAGATGTGCTGCTATTTTTTTAGCTTTAAATTCACACCTGCCTGCTGCACTTGGAAATAGCAGGGATGCAGTGGTCCTCTTCCACAGAAAGCAGCATTTTCTGCTTCTGTTGCAACCTCGGAGGAAACCCCAGTGGTCCAGACACAGCTTGGAGGTGCCTCTCCAAAAAGATCTTGGAAAACTTGAGAGCACCGCATCTTCCTTTAACATTGCACCTCCGATGCTCCTGTCCTAACACACCTGGCCTGTGTTTATTTCAAGGAAATCAATCAGGGCACATAAAAATCGTTTCCCCAGTGATGAATTTAACTAGATACGTTTCCGGAAGGGAGCGAAGGTAATGCAGTTTGTAGTGATTTATGCCCCTTTCGGTTAGCATGGCCATCCGCAGGAGGCACCGTGCCTTGTCCGGCTTCCTCGGGCATCTCCCTTCCTCCAGCCCCTGGGCAGGGATGGGTCCCGGCTGCCTTGGGAGGTGCAGAGTTCCCCCAAACGAGCCCTGTGTTGTCCCCATCTCCCTGCTGCCGTCCCGCCTGCAGAGCACCCTCAGCCGGGGCATCATCAACTGCTTTTGCTCTAGTCCTTGGCCACCGCCACCTCTGGCCACCCAGGAACGTGCAGGNTGTTTTTGCTCTAGTACTTGGCCACCGCCACCTCTGGCCACCCAGGAACGTGCAGGGGACGTGTCCCCACCCCGGACATCATCCAGCTGCAGTCACCTCACCCGCTGTTGGGCAGCTGCCACCCCAAAGTCCCCGCACCGGCTCCGCTTGACTGCAGGACGTGCCCAGCTGTCATCATTAAAACAAATCCACATCTCACAGTTGCTGCAAAGAGCTTGGAAACGTCCCTCACGGTGTCCTAGGGGCTCAGCGGAGAAAAGCTCCGAACAGGAACCCTTTGGCTGTGATTTTCTGGAATAGGGGTGGTGATTTCTTAGCTTGTCTCATGTCACCAGCAACGTCGGGCTGCTTGGACCCTTGGTGCAACTGCTGCTTCCCCGGTGATTTGGCCCTGTCTGTCCCCACAGGGCCCAGCTGGTGGCCGGAGGGATGTTCAGGTGCAGATGTGGTGCCCTCACTAGGGTCAGTCCAGCTGATCCCGCAGTATCTGGCGTTCCTCTCAGAGGGAGAAGAGCCCGAGCGTCCAGGAGCCACGAGCCACCCTGCACCACATGGTCACAAACACTGTCCGGGGGTGGCCAGGCATCAAGACGCTTTTGGTCAAGCTTCAAAAGAAGGCAAAAACAGAATTCATTTGTCCTTTATTACATGGGATCATGTATTTGCTTTCGGNTTATTGAGACAGAATTCATTTGTCCTTTATTACATGGGATCATGTATTTGCTTTCGGAGTCGATTTTAATTTTCACAAGTCTAGTGCTAAGTGCCAGACTCTTGCTTTTGAAATCGGAAGCCTAGAACTAGACAGCTGGGGTGTTTTTCCTAGTTCAGAAGTCGCCTTTGTGTTTTTCTCATATTTTTTGCTAAGCTCCATTTTCTGATCTCATAACATGGACAGAAGTAATGCAATACAGAGCATAATGACTTTGCACTGCCTTCAAAACAGCATCTCAATGAACTCATTCCCTTTTGCAAAGGAAATGAGCTTTTTTGACCTGTGCTTTCTGGAGATGTCAGATGAAGGCAAAAAAAAAAAGATATTTGGCACAGATGCAGTGCTTTTAGCAGCAACAGAAGCTCAGAACAGCCAATGCCTCGTGTTGCAAACAGTAATCGGTTCGTGACGGTGTTATGAGAGCAACGGTGTTTAGTGCTTAGTTATCCCTGCTGATGCTGATGTGATGCCAGTTGGAGCTGGCAAATTGGAGTGGGAGAACGTGGAACAGTTGCTGTTGTTAAGTGTGTTTATTCCTGGTTTATAGAGGCCTCTCCTAATAGTTTGCTCTCATGGCTCAAGGGATTTTAGAGGAGTTCTCCTGCTTCCCAGAAACGTAAGTTAGAGCAAAACCAGACTCCAGACTTCTCGAGCCTCCGGCTGAGGGGTGATTTATGAGGAGGGTTTTCCCGTGTTTCCAGAGGGATGTGATCTTCCTTCCGCACCTCCAGATCCCGGTGCCGCGGGTCCTACCAGCCGGCCTGCTTTCTGCTCCCCAAGTGGCATTTTTCCAGAGAGGGTGCAAATCTCATCAGCTCGTATAACAAAACTACTTCAAACCGAGAGGAGTCCGTGCATAAGTTTGATCTGGGCAGTATTTCTGCCGAGTCGCACTGATGATTCTTACTTAAAGAAGCTGCAGCTTGCAGCTGTTAAAGCTATTGCATTTCCAGGAGGATTATGTGCCCCGCTAAGAAACTGGAGACCCTGCTTGGACAAGAGCAGCACAGTGCTTTGTTTCTTCTACCATTTATTGCCAGATACAAGTCACTTAACCTTGTTTTCCTCTCTGTAAAATGTGCATGTCAGTGGTTACCAACACCACACGAGTCTCCCGTTGCCGAATGAATGAACAGTCCATCGGTAACGTGTTTTGAAATCATCAGGCAAAATTAACTGATTATATACCAATTATATATATATATAAATGTTACTGATTTATATATAAATTTATCTTCTATTTTTTTTCCTACAGGAAAAAACTAAAGTGGTCGAACCGCTGGACTACGAGAACGTGATCCTTCAGCGTAAAGTTCAGATCTACAGTGACCCTCTCCGGGACTTGCTGATATTCCCAATAGAAGATGTGTCTGTGAGTTCGCACTGGTACTGCTCGTGTTTGAGGTTCACTCGTGTCCAGTCCTGCTTACTCTGGAAAATTTGTAAATCTGTAAAACTGAAATAACCTGCTGCTGTTTTGGGTCTAAAAGTGAGTCTCAAGTCCTAAAAAAACTATTCTGCACTGACTGCATTTTCTCCATTTCCCTGCAGATCTCGGTCATTGGTCGACAGAGAAGAACTGTACAGTCTACAGTGCCAGAAGATGCCCTAAAAAAAGCTCAGAGTCTCTTTGTCAAAGAGGTAAGAAGAAAAGTCTCACCTGCCTTTAGCACTTGCTCCTCTAGGTAATAAGAATTGCACAAATCTGTTGCGTAAAATGCTGCTGTCTGAGACCATTCCCACAAATACAGTGGAAATAAGTCCCAAGTGATGCTCAGTGTTGAATTAGAAGCATCATGCCTCTGAGGGCAGGAAATTTGGCCTTTCTGATAAACAATTCCCTCCAAACAACTATTCATTTTTTTTTAAAGTCTCAGATTTATGTAAATAAATTAATCTAGAGCTGTGTGGCAGACCAGATGCTGTGTGTTTTTGTCTCTAAAAATGTTCCTTATGAAATTCTGTACTGCAGTGCAAAGTGAGACAACCTTGTTCCTGTCCTTTCCATTTGGACTTACCTCACCCACCAATTTGTACCACTTTGGCCTCGGGCAGGTTTTGTTTTGCTCATTGCAGCTTGCAAAGAACTGCGTTGTTTTCCTTTCAGTGCATAAAAACCTACAGCTCGGACTGGCACGTGGTGAACTACAAGTATGAGGAATACTCGGGAGACTTCCGAACGTTGCCATGGTAAGTGCTGCTCTGCCCTGGAATACTAATATGTTGTAACAGGGTTGTGTTTGATCTGGCTGAAGAGAAGCAGCCTGCCCCGGTGTTTTGTTTTTCCTGACGCCCATCCTGCAACCAACCTCCTCCCTTGAGGAATGTCCCGCTCCGGAGGTTTGGGAGCCAGCGATGGGTGCAGCTACATCTCTGATTTCTGATACATTAATGTTTTCTCAGTGCTGGTGCCAGGGCTGCTTCTCCTCTCCATGCTCTGTGCATGTGTGGAGCACTGGGCACACTGCTTATGTGCTGGCAGCTTGTTAATTGCTTCTCGTTAATTGGCCAAGTGGTTCAGTTCTGAGGATCTTGCAGGCATCGAAGCAGCAACGGGGTGTCATTGCTGATCCAATTTTGCTTAAAGTTGTGGAAAATCTTTTCTATCTCATGATTTGGGGCTTTTTTGCAAGCTGGGAGATGACTGGCTGCCTGCTTCCTATATTGCACAAATGCAAGTCAGCAAAAACTCTGCAGGATCAGACAATAACATGGGAAAAGCCAATTGCTTGCAATTTGTGCTCAAGTACCACAAAATGCACTTAGAAATTAGCTCTCTAGCTGTAGAGGGCTCTAAGTCTGGTGAAATGTGCAGGATGACACTTCTGGTATGCTCCATAATCTGTGGTTTAGCTGCCAGGACTTGATCCAGCATCAGATAAGAGGCGCAGAGGACCCTTATTCCCCACTTATTAAAAATTAAAATGTATTATGATTTCAGCAAATCCTTTAGGCCAGACAAGATTCCAAGCCACGTGTTTGAGATTGATGAAGACTTTGAAAAGGACGAGGTAAGTGGACTTTTTTTTTTTAACCTGTTGCTCTGTAAAATCTGTTACAAAGCAGGTTTCACAAAGCAAAGCCAAAATACATTTCCCAGGAATGACTTTCTGCTGAGATGTTTTGTCCTGCAGATTTGGGCCAAAATTGGGACATTGATTTACTTGGAAGTGTTATAACAAATTTCCTTGATTAAATGGAGGGTTAACTTTAATATTTTTCATGGCACTTTCTCTTGATATGGTGCAGCAGCAGCAAAGAAGGAAGCCAAAAATGTTACTAAGTAAAATTATTTGTGTCTAAAATTGAATGTGGACAAGTTGGTTTTCAGCTACACAGTAATATGGCAATATCAAGGTCCCCTTAAAGCAGTTCATGCTCTGCCTTATAACAGACAGTTCTTAATCTGTCACTTATACCCAGTATGTGGCCCGTGTACTGTATGGGCCTGATTTACTATGAAAATAATACAAGCTTGCAAATATTTGGTGGCATTCACTTCCTCTGGAGGTTGCATATTTGCACTAACTCTTCTTCTAGGGAAGATTTGCAGCCCTGAAGCTCTTCCGTTTGCATAAGCTAGCAAAAAATCCAGGAATTTCAGTCACTTTGGGCTGTTTCCTCTGTGTACATCATTTTTTCCCTATCTCTCAGAGCAAAGTAATGTTTTTCTGTCTCAGGTACCATGTGAAGCTTAATTCACAGTCTTGGCATTAATAATTTGTACTTTATGGCACGAGGAGTAGAGCCCAGATGTTTAAAAGAATCACAGCACCAAAATGCTACTGCTGGGGAACTTGCTGAGGAGGAAGGGAAGTTTCTCTCTGGCCAAAGCTGAGGATTTGAAAGGGCCTTTTCATGTGCATTTCTAACCACTGCTGGTTTTGTCCCAACACACTGCAGACCAGGACTGATTTGGCTCTTTTTCATAAATGGAAATGTGTTATCAAGCTTGGCTTTTTATTTCTTGGCTGTTTTGTTGCTTTGCATGACATCATTAACTTGGGCTGCTATCTTTCTAGTTCTATCTCATCTGGGCTAGATAGAGCTGTGCAGAATGCACAACTTCTCAGCTTGCCTCTGAGCATATGAAAGGACAGAAATCTTTCAAAAAATACTGGAGATTTTTCTTCTCTCTGATCAGTTTCCCAAATACACAAGTGAAATCTCTGATATTTCTCCTAGAAGGGCACTCCAAGTGCTCTGGCAGATCTTCTGCCATTTATTTGCATGGCCTTATCTAGCGTACTCTTTTATACCTTCCTGACAGAGCACTTACATTAGAATTAAATGATGGGAATTTGAGTAGAAGAAACTTACTGATGAACAAAGGTGAACCATTATAAGGGAGAAATAATGGGTTGTTTAAACCAGGGCAATGAAGCATTTGAAAAATGTACTTTGTTGTTGCAAATTGGAAAAGGAAGGAGTAAAAACCTGTCATTTGGGATCCAGGGGCCAGTCCAAACCAGTGTCTGGACAGCTCATCAGCAGAGGGCATTTCTGCTGCTTATTCACTAGAAGATGCCCAGGGCAAGTTATTTCATCACTCGGAGATCTTGTTTGCCTCTATCATCTCGAGTGGAGGCTACAGTGAGCTGTGGATGCAGGGCCATTACCTGGCCCCAGGAGCTCAGGACCAGAGATTGAAATCCCAGCCAGAATGCCAAGAACAGATTGATTGTCTTAAGACTTTTTGTTTTGATAAATGTGAAGAAGTTAAGTTGAATTTCAACTATTTTTGGTGGGAGGGGGAAGAGGTTCGCTTAAATTTAAAATAGAAAGTTGATTTGTACAGCAACAAATGATGAAATAAATATGAAGTTCTGCATTTTGCAACTGGTCAAACAGTCCATTTTGCAAATTCCCTACTTCCCCTTCCCCTGGTTTTTGAAATACTGCAGGAGCACCAACGTGTGTTTCTAAATTGCAAAATTCCAATGCAGCTCTATCCGTATGGATGCAAATTTTTCTTTTAAAGGTGAATTGGCCTATTTTGACCCTTTCTTAGAAGGAAATAGCCTTTACATTTCGTGTGATACACTGGGCACGTGTCTTGCTGTAGTTAAAACAGGATCACTTTTTGGTGTAAACATGGGAGTGAGTTAAGGTGACGCCTTGTTTTGGTCTTCTGCTCTCTTGTAGGATTCCTCGTCACTCTGCTCCCAGAAGGGCGGTGTGATAAAGCAAGGCTGGTTGCATAAAGCAAATGTAAATAGCACAATCACCGTTACCATGAAGGTAAGATTGAGCCCGTGTTATATTTCTTGTGAATGGAGCACAGTCCTTAAGTGCAGAGCAAATCTCTAAAACTAGAGGATTGCAGCTGTTGGGGTCTGGCTTGGATGGACGTCCATCCCTCTTGCAGAATATCTCAAGTTACACTGGAAAAGCCAGTCTGGAAACAGCGTTAGACCCTTCCCTCCCCAGAATATAATGCTAATGTGCCTCAAATCGTGCCAGGCAGGCTGGTCAAAAAGGTAAAGCACTTTCTAGTAAACCTCAGATTGTTTTCTGAATGGGCAACTGAGATGCAGAAGAGGCAAATGATTTAAATAACTGAAACAGCTGCCCTACAAAACAGGCTTTCTGAATTGCTACTTTCCTGCCTGGTAGGAAACACGCATGGAGACCAGCTTTAAATTTAAATGACAAGTCTTTGCTTTAAAAGCAGGGGTGATGTCACTGAGAAGACAGAGAATTACTGACCTGAAAAGCAACAGCTGCAATGTCTGCTGTTCTGTGTTGTACAAAATCCTGCATGAAATTGCCCAGATTTTGCAGTGGAACATTTTAATAGCTTCAGCACATATTTTTGCTGTGGTAATAAGTCAATATGTTCTTTTATCATGCAGCTGTCTTCTTACTACATAAAGGGATATTAGGTAGTTCAACTGTGGGCTGCTGCAAGGCTCTTTGCTTTTTTGGAATATTGGTATATCTTAAAAAAAATCAGTTGTTCTGAGGCTCAATCCAATAAGTTACATAGGCATGAGAAGTGGAACCAGACAATTCATGTGCTCAAATTTAATTTGAGCTTTAAAATGACTCCTTATGAGCTTGAAGGCAAAACAGAACAGGGATTTCTAATCCTCTGCTTTTCTGAGTAGCAAAGTCAAAGATCTAGACATTTCTGCCCCTGCCATTTCTGGAGGAGCTGTCATTAATGTTCAAAGCAGTTAGTTACGTGCATGCTTGACTGAGGTTCATGCAGTGAACTTCATGATGGCCTCAGAGCCCAGCATCTCAGACCAAGAGTCCAACGATGGTGCCAAAACTGCAGGGACTTCAGTTCTGTTAATAAGGTCCATAGAGTCTCCAGCAAAACTTAAAAAAACAAACTGCACAGAATCAGAGACCATTTTCTGGGCTGGCTTGCAAAACACCTCCTAAGGCAGATGTGAGAAATCCAAGGATTTTGAAAGTCTTTGGTCTCGTTGGCACGTTGAGAGGCTGTGGTGCTGCCGCAGAATCCGACCTGCCCATCTTTTGGGTACTGACTTTTCATCACCGTGAGGTGCTCAGCTGCTGGTGCCTCTTCACACGCTGCTAAGGATGTGCAGGATGGATCTGGTGGTGAGTCAGCTGCAAGGCAAATGGAATTAGGCTAGAGCTTCCTATCTTTATTTCAAAATAACCTTTCCTTTGTGAAGAACCTCTCTGCTTGGCTAAGCAGTGTCTTGCATTCTGTTTAGCTCAGTGTGCCACACTGCCACGGCATGAGGATTTTCCCTCTTTTCCTTCTGCCAAAATAGACTTCCAGGGTTCTCTAGGTGTCCCTCTGCCAGGGCCATGCTCACCGCCAGCATCTGTAGCCTGAGCTGGTTACACCTTAGTTGCTGCTGAAATGGGCTCCTGAATTATGGTCCGGTGTCTGTTGGATAGAAAGAACCAAAGCCAATTGATGAAAATAGGCTTGTAGTTTTCAAACAAAAATGCAAGTGTGAGTTATTCAAGTGTTACTTGGCATGCATTCAGGCTTGCATTACTCTGTAAAGATGAAGGAGGCTGGAGCCAGCTGAGGGCTGGCAGGAAGGCTGGTTCTTAACATGAGGCTGTCGCTAGATTTATGCAACAGAATGAAAACTTACTCACACGTGAGAAACTTTGTGCTTCTGCAGGTATTCAAGAGGAGATATTTTTACTTGTCGCAACTCACTGATGGCTCCTACATTCTTAATTCCTACAAAGATGAGAAAATATCAAAAGAATCCAAAGGCTGTATTTTCCTGGATGCTTGCAATGATGTTGTTCAGGTAGGTGTGCTTTCTGCGTGGCCATTCATGCACATTTGCCTTGCTCAGAGATGGAAATGCTTCTTTCAGGACTGCAACTGGGAGGTGAAGGGTATGGATTTACAAATTAACTCAAAGCCCATTTGCTTTGTCAGGCAATCTGATTAAAATCCAGGCAAGCAGTTGCATAACGGTGCCATCCCAGGCAAGAAGCAGAACATATACTGCTGTCAGAGTAACATCCAAGGATTTCATTGTTATCTTATCTGCTTTTTTCCCCTGCTGTCTGCCGCCTCCACCTGGTTATTGTAGGCCAGGTACCTTGCAGATCACCCTGNAGAGTAACACAAGGATTTCATTGTTATCTTACCTGCTTTTTCCCCTGCTGTCTGCCGCCTCCACCTGGTTATTGTAGGCCAGGTACCTTGCAGATCACCCTGAAGTTTAGGGCCAGTGTAAATTGATGTAAATTAATCTTGTGCACGTTCCTTGCCTGCTTGCTGCACGCACTGCTTGATGTTTCTTAGGTCCGGATAGCTCCATGCAAACATGCAGCCCCTTGGGATTTCTCAGCAGTAAAGACCTTGCAGGGTTTTAGGAGTCGGAATTTGTGTGCAACTTGAACTTGCTTTCTTCTGTAGGTAGTGAATGAAGTGCAGCAGTAAAGAGCTGCTCTGCCTTCTGCCATCCAGCCCCTGTGCTGAAGCTCCAAGCACAGAGTGTGGAGGAGCTGGTGCAGGACAACGTAAATTACCCTGTTTGTTTCAGCAGAGATGAGTCAGAGCCGTGCATTTGTACAGATACTTATCTTTCTGACTACAGTACAAGCTATGCACATTACTATGCACATGCCTTGGTGATGCACAGGATGTAATTCCCAAATTGCATCAGATTTACTGGGGCTCCTCATTGGAAAATGCTATTCAAAGGCCAACAGATCTCAGAAAATTTGTATTGAACTATTTTAAATTTTAGATAGATGCCTTTAAGTATCTTGAAGTGTAACAGTACTTACTGTGTTAGACAAATTCAGGTCCTGGCTTTTCTGGGTAAATTAAAGGTCTCATGACACCAGGAGGAGCTTGGTCCTGTATCTCCCAGTGCAGCAACTGCGGTTGAGTCTGCCTTGCTTTTACTGTTGGAGCAGCTGGCCACACAGAGGCAGTACTGCTTATTCCCAGCCATAAAGCTCTTTGCAATTGCTGCAGAAGAGGTTCTGTTGTCAAGAAGGCTTTTTATGGTGTTATATGATTTTATTTTTTTATTTTTATCTTTTTCCCTATCTTGGTATTTCAGTTTACAGCGCGCTTGCTGACAGGAGGTTTATAACAGGTACTGAGCTGAGTAGCTGAGGAAAGTGTAATACAAAGTTTGCTGTTTTTTGCTTGTGTGTTCAGTGTCCGAAAATGCGCCGTTACGCATTCGAACTCAAGACCATCGATAAGTACAGCCACTATCTCGCAGCTGAAACTGAGCAGGAGATGGAAGAGTGGCTGGTGACTCTCAGAAAGATCATCCAGAGCAACGCCGAGAGTTTGGTGCAAGAGAAGAAAGATACGGCGGAATCTGTGCAAGGTCAGTTGATAAAGAAGTATCTGTATTCACCCTTCTCCAGCAGGATGCAAACAATGTGCCTGTAGAACCTCTCCTTTTATTTCTGGATTAATAGGAAGAATTGTGTTAACCACAAGCAGAGTGAAACGTGACCCTTCCTCTGGATGGGAAATCCATGGCACAGTTTCAAGACTCCTGGAAAATTGGCCCTGAGATAAAATGCTTCTTTAAAAAGACCAGGAAGGGTGTAATTGTACACTCTGGTACTAGTAATGTATGGGAAAATCTTATTTTTGAGGAATAGAAAGGTCTCCATGAGCTGTTCCTGTGCTCGCTATTGTAAATAAACATTTCATGGTGCTCTCTGGGAGCCAGGAATAAGAGGATGCTCCTGCGGTTGTCTTGGACGTCTTCTGTTTTTGTATCCCTACAGATGATGAATCGAGTACCCAGGGAAAATCAGAGAACATCCTGGAGAGCCTGGAGAGGAGCATGCATCCAGAGCTGATGAAGGTATTATTTTTGCAGGGCTTACTTTTCCAACCCCATAGCTAGTTTTGTCTCACTCGCACAATGTGGAAATGGATTTTCCACATTCTGTGACGTGCTCCAGGTCAGTCCCAAACTGCAGCTCTGGGGGAGCTGGGCAGGCACCAGATGCTGCTGCTGTCTGTGGCACTTCATCTGCCCAAGGATGGAGCTAGGATAGTTCTTGGGACTGCCCCACAGATAACTCCACACTCCTCATATCCAAGTGTGGGGCTTCTTCACAAGGAAGAACCAGACTTACTGCTAGTGTAGGGACTCTCTGGTTAGTATTGGTCACTCCTGCTCCACAAGGGTGACTGTCCTGGATAAGATTGCTGAGCAAAAGTTATATGGCACCTTGTATTGTATATGATACAGAAAGTAGCTACCTGTCTCTATCTTTTTTTCTTATTTAGCAGAGCCAGATTGTTTTAGTCACAGTGCAGCACTTATGGGTGCAGCTGAGAAGCCTTGCATCATCTCACGTATCACAAGGAGGACCTGCAAAATACTTATTTTGTTTTTTTTATTATTATTATTTTGTTCTGCATCTATTCTTTTCAAACACAAATGCTTGCATCTGTGTGGCCAGGCAGTAATATCAATGCTTTCCTTTGTCCTAGTATGGAAGAGAAACAGATCAGCTGAATAAACTGAGCAGAAATGATGGAAGACAAAACCTCTTTTCTTTTGACCCAGAAGTCCAGGTAAACATAGCCCTATTTCTCTCCCTGTAAGAGCCTCCTTGGCAATTCCTTTGCATTCCCAGGCCTCCCCTGTTCCCTTGCACGGTGCAGCGTTCACCTGCAGATGCAGAGTCTCTTTTGGTGGAATGAAGGATGGAAATGCAACCTGTGCCCCTGCCAAAGAGCGCAACAAGTGGGATGTCAGTGCCCACCTCCCTGGTGTGTCAGGAAGAACTGGACATGTCAGTGCTTAGCTGGTAACTCAAAAAAAGGGAGCACCCACAGCAGTTCCCTCTGTGGCCTCCTTCCAGCTTTCCTGGTTTCTGTATAATGCACCTTGATACTACTGAATTACAAATCCATCCCCTGGGCCTTTCTGCTGCATGGGCTCAGCACGACCAGAGTACGGAGCCGTGACATTAGACACGGTCATAGGGGTTTATAGGAACAGCCCCATGTTCCAGAGAGCTGACAAATGCAGGGTGGAATACGAATTTAAAAAATACCACGTGCTGCTGTCATTGCATTGGAGTATCACTGGGGATCTGACTTGCTTTCTTCTCAGCTTTGACATCTTTGCTGATCTCTCTGCCCAGGCCCAGGTGTGGGATTTCGGTGGAATGAGTTGCAATTGTTAGCGCAGTTTTAGAGAATTGTTCCAAGTTATTTCATTGTTTCTGGTTTTCTTTCTGGCATGTCTTAACTTGTTCACACCTGTGATAAAGAACCTTCTAGTTGAACAGGAAAATGTAATTAGTTTTCTGAAAGCTTTAGTTACACCAAACAAGCTTTTGTCTTGCTGTTTCTTTAGGATCTTTGCCCCGGGCTTATCTTTTATTTTTTGTGTCATGCAGGAGGTTTTTGGAAGAGAAATGTGGAAAAGTTTCCTATCTTGTAGTCAGATGATAAAAGTGGAAAATATCCTTCAATGGAGTGAACAGAGAGTCTAATACACATTTTTTTTTCTAACTAAATATAGGGCTAAACTTACTGTGCTCTTTCTGTGTACACAGAGCTCTTCATTATGGTGTGGGTCAAAGTCAGAGCTGCTGTGACAGTGGAGCTCCAAGATCACTGCTCCAGTCAATGCTGGTGTTTATGCTGGCATGCCTGGTGCTAAGAAAACTGGGAGAGAAAACATACCTGCAAGATACTTTCCTCCTTGATAGGAAATTGGAAGAACAATGGGAAAGCTTTCCCAGGAATTGGATTAACAATTGCAGGCTGTTTAGCAAAAGTTACATGTTTGTGGGAAAGCAGCGCCCTGGGTTTGGGCTGTTGGTTTCTGCAGGATGTGAGGGGGAATAAACAGCAGGATGGTGCCAGGTCCTCCTGGGAAGACGTGCTGCTCTGGTGGGGTGTTTGGTATCCGTGATCCTAGTCCAGGAGAGCAGGTATGGAGAGGGCTGAGGATCTTTATCTTGCTCACAGTATCTTGGCTGCATATACCTCTGCTGTCCGAGAAGGTTTATGTCAAGGCACAGAGCAGCCGTGGATGTTCCTGGTTAGGAAAGACATGATTATAACCAAGACTCTGGATTTCCCAGCCAATTCTGCAGTCTTTGCTGTTTCCAACCGTGCAGGTTATTGCCGTGCTAGAAACACCTTATGGTTTGAGAAGATGGAGATGTTGTTCACCATCCCAATGGCTTGTGCCCTCTCTCTGTTTCAGGCACAGAGACCACCTTTAAAGTAGTCAGATCTTCAAAGTGGAAGATACTTTTCTGAGTGTAACGACGACTTATGTTCTGCTTTCTTCCCCAAGCTCTAAGTGGTGTTTGGGAAGATCCCCAGGGTTACAGCAAAGCAGGAAGGAACTGAAATCATACTGAGGTTTAGTTTTCTGTGCTCTAAAAACCAGATGGCTAAAAATTGATGCATCCTCATGAATTCATGTTCTGAATGCATTGTGTAACATCACCAAATGGCACCCATTTGTGAATGTCCTGTATTTTTTGTACCACTTAAAAAAAANGTTCTGCTTTCTTCCCCAAGCTCTAAGTGGTGTTTGGGAAGATCCCCAGGGTTACAGCAAAGCAGGAAGGAACTGAAATCATACTGAGGTTTAGTTTTCTGTGCTCTAAAAACCAGATGGCTAAAAATTGATGCATCCTCATGAATTCATGTTCTGAATGCATTGTGTAACATCACCAAATGGCACCCATTTGTGAATGTCCTGTATTTTTTGTACCACTTAAAAAAAA
>VWPW01021837.1:15718-66341 GCA_013389825.1 Crypturellus undulatus
TCTTCAGGCCTTCGCTTTTATCTTTGCATGGAAGGAGGCCTGCTGGGGTCTTTTGCACTAAAAATACGCAGAACTTGGGTTGTGCTGCGAAGGTCAACAGCTACAAAGCGCCTTCAGCTTGGTGTGAGACGGCTTCCTGAGAGGCACATCTTACACATGCAGTTGCATAACACTCTTAACCTTGTATTTGAGCTTGTCAGGTGGGAGGTGGTTTGTGCTGACTTTCCTTTTGTGCCCCAGTGCTGAAGACCAACAAACATTTTGTGTGTCTTGATAGCAGATAGCTGAAGATGAGCAGTGCTGAGCTGCTTTACGTTGGGATAGTGACATGTGAAGTGATCTTCAGCATGTGAACATAAACACTCTTCAGTTGAATTATTTCTCATTGCAAAGGATAAACTGTTTTAACTGAGGGATCGGGGTCATCTTTTCTTCCTGACCTCATAGTTTACCAGTTTACATTACCCCTGTGGATTCCGCTCTTAATTTATTGATGGCTTTAAAATAAACTTTGTTTAAATTAACTGGACTAAAATGCAAGAATACGCAACAAAAAATGTATGTGTTTATAGAGCAAATAAGTATGCAGTATTTGTAAGAATCTTTTCAAGGTAATAATCTGATACACAAAACCAAAGGCACAAACAGATGCCAAAGACAAACTCAGCGAGCAAAGCAGTGCAATATTCCTGAGCCTGTACCATACATCTTTTTGACATATGCATTCAATCACGCTTCTAGGTGGAGCCCTTTTTCCTCAGCTTGGCGTTATTTGACCTGAAAAATAATTGCAAGATTTCAGCTGACTTCCACGTGGACTTGAACCCTCCGTCCGTCCGTGAGATGCTGCTGGATAACTCCCCACCCGGCGCAGAGGGCTCCAAGGGGCGACCGCCGAGCGAGAGTCTGGTGCACGGAGTCCCCGAGTCTTGTCTGCGCTACATCAAGCGGGTAAAGAAGCGACTTTCTCCCCTCCATCTGCCTCTCTGTTGGTGCTGGGGCTGAGTGGGTCTTACGTGGGCTGCAGGAGGAGAATGACGAGCGCTTGGGTGCCAAGTGTGATGGTACAGGCGGGATGGGCGCTTTCTGACAACCATCTGCTTCTTGCAGGGGGTTTTCTCCGTGACGGACCCTCACGTGGAAATCTTCCTGGTGGCCCGCGTGGAGAAGGTGCTGCAGGGCAGCATTACACACTGTGCGGAGCCGTACATGAAAAACTCGGACCCGGGAAAGGTATTTGATGGGGCTGTGGGAGGATCTTCTCCGTGATGCTGGCTGCTGCTCCAGGGAGCCGTGTGGTCTGGAACATGGGATGTTTTTGCTGTTTCCTTCTGGCAAACATTGGTCTTCATCCATTCTGCTACTTGGGCTGCTCCCAGGCTGGCATCAGCCGGGCTGTCTTGGAGGAACTCAGTTCCTTCTCCAAAAAGAGGCAAAAGACTTTCAGAAAGAGTAAAGCAGCTGGAGCAGGGAGGCCTTTCCCCATTGCACATCAGCCAAGGCAGCAGCAAAATGGGTCACCTCATGCCCTGAGAAAGGGACCACGCTGCTGCACCCCGTATCCAGACCACTTCTGAGTTCGTTCCCCCTGGATTGCCTGGATTTAGTAGCAACAAAGCATGAGCTTTTCCCTTTCCTGTGCTCATTCTGCTTCCCTCATGCTTTGTGGAGGATGCTGTGACCATATGGGGGAACATATGCAACCAGTGCTCAGCGAGAGGCTCTGGTCCTGCCTCCGTTAGGCTCTGCGTGCCAGGCAGGGCTGATGAAGCCTTTCTGCAGCTGGTAAAAGCAGGAAAATTAATGTATGTCAGGGCAGCTCATAAATGCTGGCTTTCCCTTTGAACATCTTGTAGGCCTGTGAAGGATGAGCCAATTACAGTCAGATTTGTAAAATCTACTACTTATGACCTCTTACAATGTCGAATTGAGAGGAGTTGTAATATGACTGTGCCTTTGATATCTTTGCAAAAATAATAAATGTGCACCTTGTGAAGCAACAGCGATTTTTCTAGCAACTGTTTAAGCAATTGTTAAGCCGTGTGTCCACATATGGTGGAACACGGAGTTGCTTCTCCCCGGAGAGCGTGACGTTCCTCGTTCCCTTCCCAGGCCGGCGTGGGAGCGGTGGCAAACGTTGACCTTCTCTCTCTGGTTTCTTGCAGACCGCCCAGAAGGTCCATAAGGTGGCCAGGCAGGTGTGCAGCCGCCTGGGGCAGTACAGGATGCCCTTCGGCTGGGCCGCCAGGTTAGTGGTCTTGAACTGCACTTTGGCTGCTCTGGGAGTTATCTGGGAGGATATCAGGCTAAACGGGCAAAACGCCAGACTGCTGGAGTCAGTGAAGTTGCACGGAGGCAACAGAGGGCAGAATCTGCCTCTGATTCCTGAGGCAAAATTTGGATTGGCTTGAAATACTCTGGCTAGAATTAGAAACAAAATATTGAGAAGTAAACAGTGCTGGGAAGACAGTAACCTTCCTGCTGACCTGTAGCTACTGATATTAGGGCAGAACATTCTTGGGGACAAATTACATTCTCCCTTTCTACTATGGCAATTGGTGCAGAAATGCCCTCCTGGCACCAGCCTTTGCTGGGAGTGGGATAAGAGCGGAGGAGCTCCCAGTCCAGCTGCATCCATCAGCTGAGGGATCTCTTTCCCTCTCCATCTTTCTCTCTCCTTTAATTAATGCTCTTGGGAGATAGTGTTGCCGTTCCCTCCCTGTTATTTTATCACACAGTGAAAGTAGATCTGTTCTAATAGAAGAAGGTCCTGCAGGCAAGTTCATCGCTGTTGCTGCCTCCTATTGCTGCGTTTGATGCTGGAAATTGCAGTGACCAGATGACTGTCACACAGGGCTGTGATTTCCCGGGGTACTGCTCACCCTGTGCATTTCTGGCCTGGCTTTTCCTGTGGCATTTGCTGCTCAGCCTCAGGAGTGTGTTCCAGGGATGTTCCTTAATTCATTCTCAGGAGGAGCGGTGCCACATGCGGTTTTATGAACAGGCAAAGGCCTGGGTGCTGCTTGGTGGGACCTGGAGGTATTTAGAACAGTTAAAAGCCAGTGAACCTCTCACCAGATAAAATACCCTTCATCCTGATAAGTCAAAAATATCAGATATCTGCCTATTTACAAACATAGGGGAAATCTGTCTCCTTTCTTTTGCAGGCCAGTTTTTAAAGACTCCCAGGGAACTCTGGATTCAGAAGGAAAATTCTCGCCTCTGTACAAGCAAGACAGCAGCAAGCTCTCAAATGAAGATATGCTGAAGCTTTTAGCAGAGTATAAGAAGTAAGTGCCAGAGACTGATGCAGAGGCTGAGTAAACATTTTAATATACATTTTTAAACAGTGAGTGTAAGCATGAGATGACAATTTCTAAAATACTCAGGGTAACAAAAAACCCTGCTGATCTTTTCAGCACATTAATTTTCCAGACTCATGTTCTTCCTTTCTCCCTTATGCAGACCAGAGAAGACAAAACTGCAAGTCATTCCAGCCCAGTTAAACATTGTCATCAAAGACATCCCACTGGACTTCACAAGTAAGGACCTTGGATCTGAAAATAAGCACGGGTGGTGCTGGTCCTTTGGTGTGAATGGAGGGGTTTTGCTGTTCCATTAAAAAGCAGGATCTTATGACTGCAGTTAGAAATGAGCAGCTCTCATTGCTGACAACTGCTGACTCCTAAGTCTTTCTGATGGATTCTGTGGAGGAACATGATCCAGACACAAAGCTTTACTTTAAGGGTGCCTACATTTCACAGTTTGGTTGTCACATCCTAAATCTGAAGGAAACCCCTGTTTGCTTTTGCTATTATTTTTACAGCAGTCTCATGTAGCATTTTTCATCTATAGCACCAGAGGGCCTCATTGTTATGGTCAGTCATTCCCTACTTTGCATGTGAGGAAACCAAGACAAAGAAAAGACTCGTGACCTGCTCAGTGCCACCTCCTGGGACTGTGGCAGCTCCTGTCACGGATTCTCTAGTCAAGTCCTCTCTTTGAAAGGTTTTCTGGGAGACTTTTTTCTTTTTGGTTCTTTTTGAAGGCCATCACTTGAGCTGTTTTCTCCCAGGTGATGGATGTTTCCATCAGGTCATATTTGCATCACTTATAAAAAAAGTAATTTAATAGATCAAATTTCTGGAGGTGTCAAGCTGCGAATCCAATGAGGGATTGGGAGAACAGTGGTCCCAGCCCAGATGTAGATAGTTCGTAAGACCCTCTGGCTTTGCCCAGAACTACAGGAAAGAGCCACTTTCTTGCTCTCCTTCCTTCTGGCAAGGAGAGCAAAGACTAATAGTTCCCCCACACTCATCTTACTTCAATATTGCTAGTGACACAGATGTTGCATGATCAAGAGGATAATTTTCTTTGATCACTCTAAAGAGAGCGGGACAAATCCTGCTGCTTTGTCAAACACATGACTCTGGCTGAAGAGAAGTGGGTGCTCAGGAGCAATGGCCAAATTTGAGACCCACAAATTTCCTGTCACATTAGCCGTACTTACCAAGTGTGTCAGCCGTGTGCTCATGTGGGTTTTCCTTCCCTTCTAGACTGCGTCACGGCTTCTTATATCCCCATAAAGCCGTTTGAAAAGAGCTGCGAGAACATTGCGGTCGAAGTGGAGGAGCTCGTCCCAGAAGTTGCCAAATACTGCTACCCCTTCACCGTCTACAAGAACCACCTCTACGTCTACCCCTTGCATTTGAAGTATGAGAACCAGAAGGTTTTTGCAAAGGTGAGCAGCCCAGGAGGCCGGCTGCAGACGGATGCAGCATGGGCTGGGGTGACACTGCTCATCTGTAGCCATAGCTCATCCTCCTCCCTAATTTCAGGCGAGGAATATTGCTGTCTGCATCGAGTTCAGGGATTCGGACGAAGCTGATGCCAAGCCATTAAAGGTGGGTACCGCCTGTTATCCCTGATTTGGAGCTGCCATTCCCTTGCAGTTCCGTAGTGTCCTGAGCAGGACAACAGAAAAGCACCGAGCTTTGGTGCTGACCATTCTAATTTGATCGAGTAGTTCATTATGGCAGATGCCCTGAATCCAGCTTCTCCTTTTTCATTCCAGTGTATATACGGCAAACCTGGAGGTCCTCTCTTGACTACAAATGCGTATGCTGCTGTGCTGCATCACAACCAAAGTCCGGAGTTCTATGATGAGGTAAAATCAAAACAGAGAAATAAAAAACTTGCCTGGATGCTGCAAGGTCAACTGGCTTTTTAGGACACCTCTCTTTCCAGGGCTGGGCAAAAATAATCAGCAGGCCTTTGTCTCAGTAGAAGGGCTCAGCAAAGCCCTTTTGACTTGCTCAATTCTTAATGTCAGTTTGTTTTCTGCTGTCTTTATTGTCACGCTTTGTGCACTCCAATCACACACCCCCATTAATAAGTAATGTGCAAATGTGATGGAAACGTTAGCCGAGAGTTATCTAAAATGGGTAGAAAAATGTTGTGTAACTGAATAAAACATAACGTTTGTGAAATAAAATGGAACTTAAAGTATTACTCCACAATTAAAAATACAGTCTTATCTATCATGATATCATTTTAGATTAAAATTGAGCTTCCAATTCACCTCCATCAAAAGCATCATTTGCTTTTCACCTTCTATCATGTCAGCTGTGAAATTAATACAAAGACAACAGCGAAAAAACAAGACACCGTTGAAACTCAAGGTATGTTCACTCCTTACATTGCTTCTGTTGGAAAGTAGGAGTCCAAATGGAATGAATGTAGGGACATGGAAAAATATTTGATAAAAATAGTAGCTTTTTGTTTTTTTTTTTTTTTTCAAATGACCTAATGCAAATGATGAATCTAAACTGGATTAAAACACAGTATACAGCTTTCAGTGTGTACTAAAGCTGGCAGCTGTTTCTGTGTCTTGACTTGGTTTGCATCAAAGAGCATTGAGTCCTGTTGTGAGTCAAGTCACCAACAAAAGCTCAACACAAGATTAGGGCCTGAGGGGCTGATTTTGCCTTCATTGAACATGTTTGAAGTGACTGAGTGCACCCAAGTCAGGTTGGATGGGGCTCCTTGCAGCCAGTCCTCAGGCAACTGAGCAACTCTCATCCTAACGAGCCTTATGCACCTTTTCTGTCCCCAAAACCCACTTCTGAGCTGCTGAGGTCATGGTTGTGCTGCGTCTGCATTTCATACGCTAAGTCCTCGGGTGAAATGTGCTTTAACAAGGCTGACATGATCGAGCCCAGCCTAGTTGAAGCCACTTGCACTGCCGTGGGTTGGATTCCTCTGAGTGAGACACAACTCTTACTGAAGCTTGGGATAAACATACTAATAAATAAACTAATTAATTAATAAACTAATTTTGGACCATTGATTGCCTCCACAGTGGGATTCGCCTGGGTCCCATTGCTGAAGGATGGACGGATTGTCACCTTGGAGCAGCATTTGCCTGTGTCATCCAACCTTCCACCTGGCTACTTGGGCCTCGGAGACACAGAGTCACGAAGGGTAGGAAGGTCATTTATGGGCTTAAATATAATGGAAAGAAGGTGGCGGAGCTTTTGTTACTTATAGAAATTCTGGACTTGTGTTTGTTTTCTGGACATTTTTAGCACAGTTACCTGTTTAGGGAAGCATCTTTTGGATGCATGATTGGGAAGATTCCTGCTGCAGTGAAACCCTTGAAGCTTCCAGTTATTTGGGGTGGGAAGCAAAACGCTTCTGTTCTGCTTCCCACATGCTTCTATTCTGTTTTCCATGGTTATAAGGGCTGCATAAACTGTTTTTGAGACCATCTAGACTGGGTGGACACATGTGCAACACTTGGTGTGTAGCTACAGCTTTATCATTGGTGTTTGCACTGGGGAATGTCCTGTTCCTCCACCCCATGCAGTGTCGTCTGGTCACACATCTGTGCATGAAGCCGCTTTCTCACAACAATCTGAAACCAAATGCCTCTGTTTTGTCTGTTCCCAGCAGTCCAGTGTGGATACGAGGTGGGTGGATGGAGCAAAGCCACTGTTTAAAGTCAAAATCCTTCTGAACTCCACCATTTACACCCAGGTAAGTTGAGCACCTCCTTCCTGAAGACTCCTGACAAATGCAGAGGAAATAACTGCTAAATCTCCTGCTGCTGGGGCTGTGGGAAGGGGGTACCCGGGTTTGTGGAGCAGCACTGAGATATTTCTTTAGCAGCAGATCTGGGATCACCTTCAGGGTGGCAGGGTGGTTGTGTGACTGAGCCTTGGGAGAGGTTGGTGTTTCTTGGCTGTTTGCACTGCCGCCAGCACGACCAAGAAAATCTTTGAGCAAAAGAGCTGCTTAGATGATGCCAAAGAGTAAAGAGCTGCAGGAGGTGGGAGGTTTCCCCAGGTGTTTGTCTCTTCACTAAATTAAGGGGGGAAAAAATCTGACAACAGCAGACACTTTTCACAGGAAAGCAGAGCCCTAATTTACCTTTAAAATCAGTTGAGTCGTGTGCGCTGCTGCCTTATGGTGGTGATGTACTTCCCCGGGCTTCTCGCGAAGTGCAGCAGATTCCCCTGCACGTGCTCCGGGCTGCCTCCCAGCTTCACTGCCCCCCGGGAAAGCCCTCGGCCTGGCTCCTGGTTCTGTGCTAGACACAATCAGTATCACTTACATTCACTGCAATTGGTTTTCAGTGTTATCTAAGCCTGGTTTGGAGTCTTACTGGTTCTGTTTCTCCAAGCCATTACTGGATGGAATCAGAGCTGAGACTAGTGCAGTCAATGCAGCATCTTAACATGGGAGTGATTTGTGCTTAATCTTGAAATTGGTCGGGAGCTAGAGGCTGGCAGTGACCCAGAACCTTGGGAAAGGCAGGAAGCAGTGCTGTAATCTAGGAAGAAGGAATGGGGGGACCCAAGCAGTGCCAGGGCTAGTGACGTGGGGCTTGCTGCTGCAGCTATGCCAGTGGGTTTGCAGGTAGAAGACTGAGGTTGTTGCACTGAGGCTGTTGCACTGAACGTGATTTTTTTTCTNGTGACGTGGGGCTTGCTGCTGCAGCTATGCCAGCGGGTTTGCAGGTAGGAGGCTGAGGTTGTTGCACTGAGGCTGTTGCACTGAACGTGATTTTTTTTTCTCTCTTCCAGGACATGCATTTGCACAAATTCTTCCAGTACTGCCAGCTGGTTCAAGCGGGCGCTAAGGAAGTCCCAGGAGACCTTGTTAAATACTTAAAGGTGAACAGTGCCTTCCAGTGCGCTTTGTTTATGTTTTTAGGGGCCACCAGACCCCTGCACGTGCGCTCTCTGCAGCATCCAGAGCTGGTGCATTGTGCAAAATCCTTATCTTCGCCCTTGCTTGCTGACCAAACTGCCCGCTGTTTGCAAACCACTTTGCAAGAGATCCAAACAGGTAGATAGCATCATTCATGGCAAAACCTTTCCTGGAGGGCTCAGGCATTCCTGAGCAGGCAGTCTGCAAGAGCTGCAAGGACCTTCTCCACTTGCTGCATTTAACCTCGTTTAAAGTCTTGTTTTCGGGAATTTTTCCCTTTAACTCAGGATTCTTGTTCAGGCAGAAAAGGATCTGTGAGATTGTAACTCAGTTATACTGAATCGTAGATGGCCTGTGACTCTGACCTAGCTTTTTGGCATTCCCTGCAGCATGAGTAAGGAGGAGCAGGTCCAAGGAAAGCTTCTGCAGGGAATAATTTTCTTGGCTGTTTACTGTCCTCTTTTCTTTTCTGAACAGCCCGTTTTGAAGTATGCTGCTCTAGCAACAGCTCTAGTTACAGTGGTGGGGATTTATCATCACAAAGTTACTGGGTGTGTTTCAGATAACACATGAATATTTGAAGTAATAAAAATAATGGCCTTTTTTTTAAGCCAAGCATTAAAACAGTAGTTGCCTTTGTGAGCAATTCATAAAGGAACTGGTTAGGTCCCAGCCCTCTCTGACCGCAGGGATTTCATTGCAGCTTTGCAAGGAGAGACACATTTACATGCTAACCACAAGTTAGGGCCTCCTACCACCAATACCTCAATTATTTAAATACTTCAGGAATTTAAATACCTCAATACAGATTTAAGAACGTTTCTTTAGATTTGAAAATTTGAAATTTGAAAATGAAACACAGAATTTTCAGACTTGTACCTTGAGAGCCAGGTGAAATAAGATATCAATGGGATGGCTGAAGGGTGCATGCAATCAGATGAGCTTGACCTTCGCTAAGTCATTCCTATTTCTGATATCAAATCATGTTTGGAGGAAAGACTCCAGCAAGTAATTGGATGCCAAGTTCACTTGCTCCAAAGGCGCTTGTGAAAATGGAATTTGATCACTCTGGAAAACTGTCTCACGTGACAAGAGAGTTGGGATCAGAACTTCAGCCTTAACTTTGGATTACTGTGGTTGTTGTCCTTAAAGCAGGGTTCATCACCCAGTGTGCAATAAACACACACAGGGTCAAAGTATTTAAGTCATTTCTGCGCAGAGATGGGTGCTAGATGCTATTCCACAAAACTGGCACTCCAAACTGCTTGGTATACTCATGATTTATACAGCTGCTGTTACAGATTCTACCTATCTCCTGCATATTATAATTCCTTTATTACAGGCTGGGTTAGCTTGTTCTTCATGACTTTTAGGTAACTGTGTTTTCTCTACACGCTCTTTCTTTTGGGTCGGAGGGTCCTTGAGCCCATGGTCATCAAGTTGGTGACCTCATGCTGCCTCCAGGCAGAATTGCTTCCCCCTCTTTCCTCACACTTAGTTGATGTTTCTGAGGAAAACCAGTTCACAGCTGGTTCCTCAGGGCTTTGCTGATAGGCAATGGATCCCTTCTTTGTACTGTTGCTGTTTGTAACAGATCAGTCCTGCTTCAAGGCTCCTGGTGGCATCTTAATGACCTGTTTACATTTCTCCTGCCTCCTTGGCATTTGGGACTTTCAGAGTCTGGGACATTAGGGTCATATCATAGCATATAACCTCTAGTTAGGTCATAGCTGCCTGGACAAATCTGAGAGGAGGATTAATACCTGCCAGGAGTGATTCATATCGTTCCCTGAAGGCTCCGTGAGTCAGCAGTGGTGGAGGTCCAAGTCCTCCTGCCCCCTGACAGGCTCAAGCCCACACCCTGCAGCATTTGCTAATGCCTGTCCTATTGCCACAGAAATGTCTGTGGACTATGAATATTTCACAACATCTGTAAAATATTGACCTAAACGTGTCTGTATTCTGAACATTTGTTTTAGTGTTTGCACGCCATGGAGATCCAAGTAATGATTCAGTTTCTACCTGTAATTCTTATGCAACTATTTAGAGTCCTTACAAATGTGACCCAGGAAGATGAAGTAGCTGTCAACTGCACCATGTGAGTGTCTGGTAAACCATCCATCTTTCTTCAGTCGTAAATGCAAAGCCACAAACTAGAGTGCAAATGACAGTGTGGTTTCCCACTACGAGGTGCTAAGAGGCAGCAGGGGCTGTCCTGGCTGGCCAGGGAGGCCTCCCAGCAAGTTCATGCAATTCCAGCTGTTCTTTCCTCCTGGCACATGCAGGTGGCATGGGGCAGCATGGAGACCTTGTCCTGAGAGTGTGTACAAATGGAGAAAAGAGAGTCCTGTGGGGAAAACTGTGTTGTGAGATGGGAAGGTGCAGTGCTGACAGTGGGGAGGTGAGGAGATGCTTAAGCCTGTAATGCAAATGGAAATGAACCTTCCTGGGTTATTTTTCCAAGGAAACATATTTTTTTCATTTATGACAAAAAAAAAAAAAAAGTCATGAGCAGTTTTCCAAAATGACATTTCTGTAAAAGATCCTGCAGAGGTCAGCAGATTCCTTCCTCAAGGATGCCAGGCTGGAACCTGGCAGCAGGATATTTCTCTTTATTTCTATTTTATGTCTACTTTATTTAGTTCAAAAGCTTTACTGGGGAGGTTAAAGATGCACCCCCTGTTACCTGGGGCAGGGTTTGCTGGTGGGATGCTCCTGGGCGCAAAGGCAGCTGAGCTGCTGCAGTGTCAAATGCTCCAGCCCACGGGAGAGCATCCTGGGCTGCAGCAGCAGACGTGGTTCCCGCAGAGACCCTGTGGGCCACTCATATTGCTAAAAATCCCTTGGTGTTGGGAAATACCTGCTGCGTATGCCCAGATCACGGAGCGCAGGAGCTTTTCTCTAGTTAAGCTCTGCAGCCCCAAGAGGGCAGTGCTGCCCAGCACCTGGTCGCAGCGGAGGGACACTGTTAGGCACGGAAAAGCACCTTTTCTTCCTTGCTGAGTTAATCGGTCTATTCCAAACATCCAGGCTGATGCTTCCTCTGCAGAGGGGTGTAACACCAAGGGGAATGCTCTATGGAGAGCTTGCTCCAGCTCCAGAAAGCACTTTGCATCCCCAGGCCAAAAGCATCTGGTTCCCCTGAAGCCCGAGGGCCGGTTTGGGCAGGCGGGAGCCTCCGACCACCTGCTGAAACCTCCTACCTTCAGCCCGAGAGGGTTTGCAAAGCTCTGCCTGCTCCTTTCCAGGTTTAGCTCCATGTTTTGTGACAACTGTTTTGGCACCCAGGCTTGCAGAGTGGAATTTCAAATCCACTGTGTCGGATAAATTGCTTGTCAAATCTTCTCCCTGCGGTTTGGGACAAAGCACAGTAGTTTGTTGATGCATTTGGCTGCGAAGGGAATGTGAGTCCCTGGGCTTGGTGAAGGAAACCAGGTGCTTGGCACCGCCACAAAGGTCCCTGGAGTTCCCCACCGCCCGCCTGAACCGCCAGACAGCAGTGAGAAAACAATACAGCAAATAGCAGTGAGGGAGGGAGGATGCATATTCTATAAATTCGGTAAAAAGTAGCCTTCAGAGTTAATCAATTCAGGAGATTCAAGAACAAGCCAGAGTATAACAACCACGGAGACATTTTCCCCCTTCTCAGCAGAAGTTTTGTGGCCTTTTTGTATTGGTTTTGTGGATTTTTTTTTAGTATAACAGTTGTTAATTAGCACTCCCAGTAGCATTAGGAAAGGGCTCAGGGTAAAGACAGGCTCAGGACGTGATAAGCTGTAGGGTGTGGAGGAATCCTGAGCGTTTGCTCTGCGCTTAGCAGCCCGATCAATAAAGCCATTCTTGGGTGACACCAAAGGGAACCAAGTGCAGAGCAGACAAATCGATACGTTTCTGGTAAACGTGGCTAACGCCTGAGTGTGCTCAGGTGCCTGATACTGAGTTGTGAGTAACCTGGAGTTGCCGCAGGCTGTTAATCCTGGCACACCCTGAGGGTGAAGGTGGTGGCCCTTGTAGAGGCCGTTTCCACCTCACCTCTGAGCTGGGGAACATGAAGTACAGGGACACCTCATCCAAAATTGGGGAAAAGGATTTGGGAACCTCGGCTCCACATGCTCTGTTGAGGGGCTACAGCAAGGATGGCACCACACGTGCAGGGAAGAGGCAGTAGGCAGAGGTGGCTGGAGAAAATCCCAACTGTTGGCTGGAAAACTGGGCTCTTTGCAAGCCAGGCAGCACCAGGGATGGGATTATTGGGGGTTGAATAAGACCCCTGTGCCCATGAGCCAGAGGGACCTGCCGCATGCTGAACCCACACGGTGTTTTTCCGCAGGGTCCTCCTGCACATCGTGTCCAAGTGCCACGAGGAAGGCCTGGACCACTACTTGCGCTCCTTCCTAAAGGTCAGTGACAACCCCCGAGTCCCCTCGCTGGGTGCCCGCGCGCTGCTCACGCCGTCCCTCCTGCCTCCCAGTACGTCTTTCGAGCCGAGAAACCCAGCGCCGCGCAGGCCAAGTTGACCCACGAGATCCTGGTCCTTTCCATGGCCACCATCCTGAAGCAATCAGCGGATTTTCTAGCCATCAACAAGCTGCTCAAGGTCAGTAGTAAAAAAAAAAAAACTTATTTGGGACATGGCAAGAAGTTTAATTTAAAGGTCTGTTTAAATCTGAACCCTCCTTTTCACACCACTTCTTCCTCACGTAGTCAAACACACTCAGTCACACTGAGAAGTCTAATAGTGTTTTTTGTTCTTTCTAGTACTCGTGGTTTTTCTTTGAAGCACTGGCAAAGTCAATGGCCATATACTTACTGGAAGAAAACAAAATTAAGGTAAAAATGTATTATTTTTCCATATTAGTTTGCTACGTTACGGAGCCATCACAAACTAACTCCCTCAAAATTATTCTGAAAAAATCCGTAATTCTCTTCCATTACACAAACTCTGACAAACTGAAAAGCTAGCCAGATCTCCAGATCTTTCTTTTTTTTTCCCCTTTATTTTTCCTTTTTTTCCCCCCCTTTCCTCCCTCTTTATACTTTTAAAGTTTGGAATCTTGTTGTGGTTTGTGCAACCTCGTTTTTTTGTTACTGGCTACTGGAGTTTCAGCCAGTGCTCTCTGTGTCAATGTTTTGTTAGGAAATAACCTAAACAAATGCTAAAGGAAATTTATGCCTGCACTCAGTCCTGTTTGCTAGATGACCTGTCTCTGGTTGCAGCTCCCCAGAGGCCAGCGGTTCCCCGACTCCTACCAGCACGCCCTGCATTCGTTGCTGCTTGCCATAATTCCTCACGTGACCATTCGCTATAATGAAATTCCCGAGGAGTCCAGGAATGTCAATTTTAGCCTGGCTAACTTCCTGAAGGTCAGTAATTTCTTTCCTTCTCCCAGGCTTTAAGGAAAAGACGATTAGAAATAAGCAACGAGCAAACAGATGTTTGTACTCAAGCATCTCAGCGGTTTCTTCAGACATGAAAAATCAGGAGGTTTGGCTTTCACAGGGACAGAAAGAAGCTGTGATCCCCCATATGTTATTTGGGGTTTTTAGTCATGCCCAACAGCTGTTCAAAACCTGAGATGAAATATATGTGCTCTCATTTTAAGTGTTTCTGTTGTCCACTAGAGACCAAATTGAGGTCGTCCAAGTAGTTTCAGAGAATCGGTTCAGTACATTTTGGGAAGTGAAGAGCAGCCTGAAGGAGATCAAATTTGACTGCTGGCAGGGTGGTGGTGCGGAGAAGATTAAAGACTATTCTATTCTGTAATGATTGTTCACTTGTTGTTATGCTTTCCGCAGCGCTGTTTGACCTTTATGGATAGAGGATTTGTTTTTAACTTGATAAATGATTACATTTCGGGATTCAGCCCTAAAGACCCCAAGGTAAGCAGGGTATGTCTTGAAAGATGGTTTGTACTTATCTACATCAGTCAAATCCTTGCAAGGATTATTTTATACCCCTCTTGAATGCCCTTTTAACACAATTCCTGCAGCATCTTCTGGAAGCAGAGCCCTCTTTATCTGGGGCAAGAGCCCCTATGCATCTAAGCTGTAGAACAATGTAAAGAGTCAAAGCAGTTGAACTGAAGGAGGGTTTGGTTAACAGTACAGATGGCAAAGGTAGTGGATGCGTGAGGGGGAAAATCTGGGCAATAAAAGTATTGCCTGTCTCAAGTGACAGTTGCATGCGGTGACACTTCAAAGGACCAGATAAAAATCTGTTCATTATTACTGAGGTTTGGACTCCCTGTGCAAGAAACACACTGATCTGAGAGCAAATGAGTCTAACTGTGACCATATTTTGTGTTTGTCTTTTCCTCCCTCAGCTCCTTGTTGAATACAAGTTTGAATTTCTTCAAACCGTTTGCAACCATGAGCACTACATTCCTCTGAACTTACCAATGACCTTTTCCAAACCCAAGCTGCAGCGAGTTCAAGGTAGGTCCTTTCTTAAGAGACTGTCTAGAGAGCTCAAATTCAGTGGTCTCAATGGCCTCTGACCAGGTGGAACTGGGATTAGCGTCAAATAAATGTATATCTTGGTTAGCCTGATTTACAATAACCATGGGAGAAGAATACAGCCTTGGTGCTTTTAAATTATTGAGCCCCGGGCTGGTCTGCAATCAGTCCTTTCAGTCCATTCTGTCTTTAAATTTGCATCAGACTAACAGTATCTAAAAGAAATTGCCTTTATTGGAGTATTTAGAGGAAATAGTAGAAGTGCAATCCTTCGCTCCCACAACCATCAGCATCTCCCAAGAGGCAGGAGGACAGATTCAATTCATTGCTCTGCTGCCAGCTCTGTCTGTGGCCAACAGAAGGTGATTTAGATCCCTTCTGCTTTGGCTTTGAAATAAGAGCATAGCCACTTACTCTGCATTTAGGGTTGAGCTCAAGCCTGGGCTGGAGGCAGCCAGTGGAGAGCCTGGGTCCACGCCAACCCTTAGTGCATACCAAGCATGTACATACGTGTGGTGCTGCCATGTGCCCAGCCTCGTCTCGCAGCCTCATTGTGTCCCTTTTGGTCCTGCTCACCGCAGGACAAAACAGGGTTATAAGGAGCTGAGTTGTTGCTGGATAACTGGACACTTGGCTGCAGCTGCTGCAAATGTGCATGGATACAGCCCCGAGCCAGGAGTGTGCCTGGTCAGCCTAAGATTGGTGTAGATGGAGCCTCATTCTCTCTGGGTCGTGATGCATCATCTATGCTAGAAAAATACACTAAAGATTACAAGGTTTGGGCGCTACAGGCTGGCCAAATACCAGAGATCAGAGTGAGTTTTAGCATCTTCTCATGTGAAAGCTTAGTGGATTTATTTTGATGGAAGCAACAGGATGCTTGGCGGAGCCTTAGGGTGCAGTCATACAAATCCCATAATGCTTCCCCTTTGCATCCAGGTGGCTGAGGCAACAATAACTCACATTTTTGCCTTGTTTTGGCATGTTCTCTGAGCTTTCTGAGCCATCTGCTAATCTGTTTACGCTCACATCAGCTTGTCTACATGTCTGGCATAGCTTAACAAACTGCAATGCTAAAAATGGCCCTAGCGCCTTCCCATTGCTTGTTGGCAGCCCGATAACCTACAAACACTTTTTCTTGGTTAGCATTCAGCTCTGCATTTGCAATAGAGAATCCAAAATGCCCTAAGAGCAGCTCATATTTTCTGTTCTGTTTTACTCAGACTAAGCATTTGCCTGGTGAAGTTTTATTTTTTAAAACGTGTATTTTAAAATAATGATAACAATGCCATTGACTTGCCTCTCTGTCGGCAGAGCAGTCAATCCTCATTCAACAGANCGTTTTACTCAGACTAAGCACTTGCCTGGTGAAGTTTTATTTTTAAAACGTGTAATTTAAAATCATGGTAACAATGCCATTGACTTGCCTCTGTGTCAGCAGAGCAGTCAATCCTCATTCAACAGAGGCCCCTTTGGGTGGTGCTCGTGCTCTGGCTGCCGCAGCGGAGACTTGAAATGGGGCATCTCTATTGCAAACTCCTCTGTTTTTAGGTTGGGATCACAGGGGACAGGGACCCTAGAGCCACGGAGTGCCGTGCACTCATCACAGAGGAGACGGGACGTCTTTATTCGCTTGCTGCATGTGGGAATGTGCCCGCTGATCCTCTCTATCTCTTACTGATAAAAGGAGCCCCCGAGGTTTGTGCAGCAGAAGGCGGTGCAGGAAGGCGCGCGGGCAGAGCGCATCCCCGTGACCACATCCTGTTGAGTCTCCGAGGCAGCTTGGAGCGGTGCCTCCGAAGAGCCTCCGCTAGCAGGAGGCTGCCGGCTGGGCTGCATCCCCGCTGCCCGGCCGGGGGGACATGCGGGTTTCATCAGGCAGAGCAAACCCTGCAGCCTGTCCTCAGAACAGCGGCGCGGAGTTGTTTTTGCAATCCTGCGATGGCAAAAGCACAAGAGATAGATGAAAGCTGGAAGTTAAGCAATAGACTTACAAGTAATCCTAAAACATGAAGTGGTGTCCCATTTTTCACGATCCAGAGCATTGCTTGTTCCTGTTATTTTTTTGCTATCTTTTTATTTGTCCCTTTTTACACATAAAATAGACTTTTTTTTCATTTCATGATTTCATGATTTTCATGATTTACCTCAGATTCACCCATGTTCACTGAATGCTCTAATGTCAAATTACATGTGCAGCCACCAATCAGCTAGCTTGCATCCAGTTAATGAAGCAGCCGTGATGTGTGACACTTAGGCATTTGCAAAATGACTAACATTGAAAGCTAGATAATGCTCCAGATTGCTTTCCCTTTCCTCTGAATGAGACTTTCACAAACCAGTAAATGTTACTTATGAATCAAACAACTTAAAAATATCTTCTGCAACAACAGGACAGAGCGGCTGGAACCCTTTGGCTGGGATTTTCAAAGCTCTGTGTGTGCTTTATGCCTCACCACAGAGGAACTTTTACACCTGTGGGGTTTTCAAGAAACCATCCAAGCTGAACACACGGCATTTGTTCCCTTTGGGGAAAAAACGTGCAGCTTTGGGGTTATCCCTCCGGGAGACGTATTGCCACAAGCTTTACCCATTGAAACTGTGATCAGACTCTGCCCGGGGAGCTGAGATCTCTTTTGAGCTGCCCAAAAGAGGTAACAGTGTCAGGGCGAGCTCATTCCTAGCAGCCCGAGCGCACATGCAGCCTGGGCTGCAGTCTGTGTCCGTCGCTTCTCCGCTACCTGATGCGGGCGAGTTGGTGGCAGTGGTGCCATCCCCTCGCTTTGGTCCCAGTGTGGATGTTGCCTGCCTCTCCAGGAAGCCCAGAGCAGCAGTGAAGCCAACTACGGTGGTTAGATGATGGGCTGCCTTTCTTCTCTAAGTCAATGCAGTTTGTAACATCTGTTAATGAAATCTCAGTCTACTGGCATCCAGCCCTGGCTCTCCCCATCTCCTCCCAGGGGGATTGGAAAGCCCGGCTGTCTAATCTATTGGAAGCTCCAACCGTGNTCTCAGTCTGTGGCAAGCAGCTGCTGGCATCCAGCCCTGGCTCCCCATCTCCTCCCAGGGGGATTGGAAAGCCCGGCTGTCTAATCTATTGGAAGCTCCAACCGTGGTCACTTGGCACCGTGTCCCTGTTTGCATCCCTCAGGCTTAGCAGCTGCATTTGCCTCCGTTCTGCTCTCTGACCCTGGCTAAAAGGGACACGTCTCCCGGGGGTGCAGAACGAATCGCAGGGATGGCGCTCAGGGCTAGGGGACTGGCACAAATAGACCCTCTCCCCAGCCCGTTACCCCTGCGGAGATGGCACCTCCGGATAGTTTGGGAATTCAGGAGATCACCCCCCGTCAGGAGCAAAGCTGTCCCCAGGCAGTAAGCAGAGCTGTCCCTACCTCATCCAGCCATCTCTGGTGCTACAATTAGTCTTTGAAAAGCGTGACACCATAGAGAGCCTTCATGTAGCTGCTGCTGAAACTGTGAGGGGCCAAAATTAACGATTATCCTGAACTGGAAGAAGGAAAGATCTTTGATACGGCTTAATCTACTGGGAGGAAACGCTTGTAGTCAGTTCAGACCTATTAAAGGGTTCCTGCACTGTGGGAGAGCGAGGTATAAACTGGCCTTATGAACTGTTTTGCCTTACAGGACTCTTCTGTCTTGCCCTGAAGAGATTCTAGGAGCAGTTCCCTTAACCGTTGCCTTGCTGCCTCTTTCAGATGTAAATCTCGAATACAGTTTGACTGACGAGTATTGCCGGCATCATTTCCTGGTGGGAATGCTTCTCCGAGAAGCCTCCGTTGCCTTGCAGGACAACTACGATATCAGATGTACGGCCATCTCCATCTTAAAAAATCTCTTGATAAAGCACGCCTTCGACAACAGATACCAGCACAAGGTCAGGCATGTTTTGTTGGATTTTAAAAATAATATTCTTGAATTTCCTGCAAAGACACGCATCGGAGTTTTAGATTTTACAGGGTGCATTTTAGGGCACTCTAATTGCCTTTTCGAGCACTCTTCTAAGTCACTGATAGTTATGGCGATATAATAATAGTTCTAGGAATGATTCAGAAAAACAGATAATCCAGTCTACTAATTGCAGCACTCTTACCCATGCTCCGTATTTAGATAATAAAGCTCTGAGCCAGTAAGGAACTTGAGGTCCCATTAGCCAGGAGGCTGTTCAGAATTAACCAACATCAGTGTTCTTCTGGACATGGGGTTAAATTAATATCCTGCATTAATATTCTAATTAGAGTGCAAGACTGATCTCTGTTACAAGTTAAGTGCATGCTTTACTAATTAGTGAATCAGAGCGCTCCCGTGGGATGCTGTCTTTCCGCTGGGTAGCTCTGCAGCTTTCTCCAGGCAGAGGATTAGCTTGTGGTGCCGCCGCAAGAGCTCGGAGATGGGCTTGTTTCCTTGCTTGATACAGGGTTCAATTCACCCTGTTGACCTTGAAAGCACTGAACTACCTGTGCAGATACAGGCAGTCCTTGCTATAGACTGAAAACCAATCTGTGTTTAAAAATCAGCTCCTCAAATCGCTCCTGATCTGCTGCATTCCCAGTTTGACCTGGGAACACAGGCTGCCTCCTGGAACAGAGGCTGGAGAAGTGACCCCCATGCGCCAGGGACTCCTGCCCTTTTGCATGGCCTGGGACCAGCTCCTCTCCTCTTGCTTCTCAGTGTGTTTGGCAGCAGAGCTGAGCGGGATGTAACCTACTTTGCAGTGAGATCACTGGTGATTGCACTGCCTGGAACCAGAACCGTGACATGCACTGGGTGCCCAGACACAGGACAGCAGCAGGACTTGCCAGCCCTCTGCTGAGGCCAGCTTAGAGGTGGCCTGCTCTTCTGGGCGCCCCAAAATCCTCACGTTAATTCAGGATCCATTTGCTTCACACGTTTTAAAATCGGATTTCTGGATTTCTGCACCTCCGCTGTGCTCGGAGCCATGTGGCCAGGAGTCCGGCTGGCACTGGTGCAGGATGCTCTGCTGCCAGCCTGGACCTGGGAATGAGACATCATCTCTCTCCGGCAGGATGCTCTGGATGTGCCCGAGGCTGCTGGCACAGGCTCCCTCCGGCTGCAGAAACCCTGTGTTCGTTGCCATAGAACAACTCAGAGTTTTCTTGACTCATGGACGTTTTCAAGATTTCTTTTATTTCAGTCACCATGAATCAGAAGAAAAATTTAAATTCTTGTGTCACTTTAAACATATGAGTCAATTTTAAAGCCTTGCTGCTTTTTTAACTTCTCTGTGGCGTCCAGAGTAATCAATTTTTAACAAAAAGGGATTTGGGGCGCAAGCCTTGCATTTAGTAAAGGGTTGGCAGATGGTCCTTGATCATTCTAAAACCTAATAAAACAAATCTGTATCAGTCAGTCCAAATCAAACCCATTCCTAAAAACCTGCTCATCCAGAAACATGTTCTATGGAGAGTTCCTAACTGGAAGCAGTTGTCATCACAAGGCGGGGAACAGATATTTTTGGTTCATTACTCATGGGCGCTGAACTTGAAAATCAACCTGTGCAAATGAAGTGCCAGTTAGAGAGTGAGGAAATCCGGGATTTAGTTTGTCGTGCTTCCTGAATGACCGGGAATGTCACTCAGGCTCCGGAGTCCTTGTCTTCCCGAAGCCAGCGGTTGCAACACCTAACAGCAGCTCTGCATGTGCGAATGAGAATCCAAACCAGCTTGCAACGTGTAAAAAACCATTAGCTCAAGAGTTTTTCTTTTTTAACTTGCAACCTGTTGAATCCCTGGGCTCTTAACTACATTTTCCCCCCGAATTGTGTTTCAGAACCAGCAGGCAAAGATCGCCCAGCTCTACCTGCCGCTCTTCGGGCTGCTCCTGGAGAACATCCAGCGCGTGGCTGCGCGCGACCCGCTCTGCCCCGGCGCGGCCGCCAGCCCGGTGAGCAGCACCCCGAATCTTCCCTCCTTCTCAGACCCTCTCACCCTGCACTGTGTGGCTGGGAATAGCGTTAGAACCACCTATTTATTTCTCCCCACAATATGTGTATTATTTGCTTTAATTCTGCTTTTCCCGTGAGCTTGTTCGGGTTGCAGCGCTGGCTGCAAGAGCAAGCCCGTTGCTTGCTGTCATTTAATGTATCCCCGTGCTGTGTGCGTCATACTGCCAGGTGAGGTAAGTCCCTTTGGGTGCAATGAGTTTACAACAGGACTCAGCCTTAGACTCGAGGCAACTTTGCTTGGGAGTTGCCTTGTCTGCCTGAGGGCAACGCTCCCAGGCGGGCTCAGCCCTTCATGTTCTGAGCAAAATAAAAGGAAAAATATAAATAAATTAAAAAAAGACATTCAAATAAAACAGTTTCAGATCAAATGATTAAAAAAGGGGGAAGAAAAAAGAAATGCTATTACCTCAGTATATTTTGGAATTCGTTGTACAGCTTCCCAAGTCATTTGTCTCCTTGTTATGGAAGCAAGAACATTGATTTTGTTTTTCATCTGTGTTTTACAAGACTGCCCTAATTTGCCTTTTGCTTCATTATTCTCTCCCTTACTTTGATGAAGTGTTGTCTTCCCTGGTGGAAAAAAAACCTCTTCTTGCTTTGCAGGCTTCCAGAGATGAATTCATGTGCAATTTTGCATCTCCTTCAAACAGATCCAGTCTGATTGCAGACAAAGATACAGGTAAATTAGTTCTCCCAACCTTCAAATTTCTCCTTTCTTTAAATTAAGCCATTACTAGTGCTTGGTACTTCACAGCTCCTAAGCAGCCCTCAGCTAAAACTACCTTTCAGAGGACAAAGATGTTCTCAGCACTCTAATTCTTTTCCCTTTTGTGTGACCCTGGTTGCTCTTCCCAAATTAATCACCAAATCCCCATTTCTCCTGTCCAAATCACCTGCCCCTTGCAATGTCAGTGATGGGCCAGCGCCCTGCAGAGTGTAGGTGCAATTGGTGTCATCGTGGGGTTTGTTATTTTTTACAGCCTGTGGAGCAGCACTGCCAAACGGACATGGGATAAAGCGAGAGGACTCCAAAGGATCCCTGAACTCGGAGGGGGCAACAGGTTCCCCGGATCAATGCGAAAATGTAACGTATCCGGGGTTAGAAGGAACACGCAGATCCGTGGCTCATGCCTGGGATGTGCCAGAAGAAAAACGGGGTGGGAGGAGGAGTTGCCTGTGATTGTGTCCTCAAAAGCCAGCTTAAAATTGTCTCTGGGCACGAATGGCTTCATGTTTAATAGAGGAGCTCAGGCTCTCCGAGCTGGTATGTTTTCCATCGTTAAACATCCCCGAGCTAAAAATACCAGCTGTTGAAAAGTGACTTACTAAACATGAAAGGCAAAATCCGGCAGGAAAATGCAGCTCCCACAGTATCCTATCCACATGCAGCTGTATTTTCTGTGCTTGGATGGGTTTGAGCCTGGCTGAGCAGCCTCGTGTGGAGCTGGGAACTGGTGGCTGTTCACAGCTGGGAAGCAAAGCACTGTGACATGTGGCTTTCCATGGCCATGGATTTAAGAGAAGATGAGACACTTCTAGGAAAACCAGTAAAAATTAACAACCATAAACCCAAATTTACACCAGGCGACTGGTCAAACCACAGAAAGAATTCAAAGAGCCTGTACTGTCCATATTTCCAGATTACATATATGGAAGTTGGGTATTTATACAACCCAGCTCTGATTTTCCTCCAGGCACTTTGCACATGTCTTGGGTTGGCCAGGATAATCCCTGCACCCTTAACAGCTTTGGTCTTTATAACAAATAAAGCAGAGATTATCTGGGCTCCCACCGGCTGTGCCCTGACAGGCTCAGGAGAGGTGGAACATTCCCAGCTCCCTTGCGTGAAATACGAGAAAGAACAGGAAAAATATGGGACGGAGTGTAGCCAAACACGTGAATATCACAATGTTTGTGTGCAGCAGTGCTCTAAGGATGCACTGCAGCTCCGCTGGCAGCAACGCTCGGCTGGGTTTGCAGAAAACAATGTTCTCAGCTCTATTCCCATCACCCTCTTGCATGTCCTACAAGGGACATTTTTCAGAGTAGCAGAGAATTCCTTTAAGGTTAATAAATATTGTATCCACAAAGCCGTTCAAAAGCAACACTGGGACCAGCATTAAGACTGCTGAACAGAAGCAAGATACGTTGCTTATTGCCTGTTCTCTTTGGGTGAGCTTGATGGTTTAGCATGGGTCAGCTCTAAAGTCCTGTCTCTAGAGCCGTATCTCCAGCTCTAAAGTGAATGTTTAATTCTGTTTTCGTATGACTCACATCCAGAGCCTGCCCAAGAATAAACAACAAATGAGACCTCTGGGTTGCTCTCCAAACATGTGAGGCACAGCTTAAAAAGAAGGGTCCTGCTTAGAGCTTAGCTCTAGCTCTTTGGCCAAGGTTATGGCTAGGGCTTGCAGAGAGAATGCAAAAAGAAAATGGTGAAACATTGAAAGTCTGGTCTTTCCACCACAGAATAATCAGCCTTTCCCACACAGATTGACTCACCAGAAGTATTTCAGTTATCTGTGTCTAAGTCATCAAATGGCAGGGAGGGGAAAACTTCTAAATATCAAAAAAAGGATTCCTTTTTAAGCAGAATGCTCATTTTTTTCACTCACTGGCGTTTTGTTTTGAAGTGTATCTATTTAAACAAAGTTAGAATCTTGTTTTGCATCTTGAGAGCTAGTGAACTATTTTGATTGACAAGAACCGGCTTCAAAAATGTCATGGAATTGAAAAGCTCTTAGAACACTTTAGAAAGCAGGGGAAGTGAAAGCAGGGTTGCCATGTGTTTAGCTGGATATGTCCTCCTTCTCCAGCCAGCATTTCTTTTCTGGTCGGAAAAGAGTTTGGCCATTTATCCGGGATTTCCAGACAGGTGCCTGCTGGATGAGCAGCAGCCGTGATGGATGAGATGTCATGAGTGATGCCATTGGGCTGCATGCAATAGGGAGAGCAGCAAGGCCACCGTGCCCAGCAAGTGTCCCCTTTGCTGTGCCCATGTTGTCCCACAGTTGGGCTCTCCTCTGGCACAACCTGATCCACCCGGGCCCGTGCCGCTGGCCTCTGCCTCACGCCCGTGTCTCCTTAGATCCGCAGAAGCTCCACGAGGAGCAGCGTGTCGCACTGCAGCCGCCTGGACCAGTTTGAGATCCGCACGCTCCTCACGTGCTACCTCTACATCGTGAAGATGATCTCTGAAGGTTGGTGTCTTGCATGTGCTGTGCTGGGCAGAAGGGCAAGAGACCATCCCCAGCTATTTTGTCCTCAAATTTTTATATATATATGTTTGCTTGTTTTTTAATCTGATTTGATTTTTTTTTTCTTTCAGATACTCTTTTAGCTTACTGGAACAAATTCACCCCGCAAGAACTGATCAACGTCCTTGTGCTTCTGGAGTGAGTATCAGGAGGCTCAAACCCTGCAGCTTTGCACTGTTAAACCTCATGCTGTGCAGCGTTGGCAAAGAAGAAGTGTCTGCCCTGTGTCTCTCGAGATGCACATATTCCTGTGCACCTCTAGAAGTGTCTGCCCAGGATATAACAAAATAATTTTCCCCCGCTCTGGGCAATTTCTATTGCCAAAGCAAGGTGAAGTGGCTGCTGTCCTGCATGCAGCAGCTCAGACTATGGTAGAGAGGGAGCTCAGCTGCCCACAGGAGGCTTCAGGGACCATGGGTATGAGGTCAAGGAAAACATACATATAAGCTTGAAACCTTCATGTGTGTGTCCACAGGCAAGGCCACTTTTGATTTGAAATCTTTGGGTTATTCCTAATCTGCAGGATCTCTAAGAGTTTTTTTTTTTTTTTTCTTTTTTTTCTAGNAGAGTGTGTTTGTTCCACTTCAGATACGTGGGGAAGAGAAACATCGCCAGGTATTGCACTTTTCCACCAGGGTGCTGCAGGGCTCCTTCCTGCGCTCGCAGCTGCTGCTGCAGCAGGAAGGGAGCTCGCATTCCCATGCCAGGCCAATCCGGGCATGCAGGAAGGCTGCAGGGCTGGGACTGGGGGCCGGGATGCTTCTTGCTGCCTCGAAGCCAGAGCCGCATCCCGTCATCTTAGTGCCCTGCATGAGACCGCAGGGATCCCCACTGCCTGCGTGTGTTTGCAACAGGCTTGCAGGTGAAACACGAGTCGTGGGCTCCATCTCTGCTGCTTCATTAGGGCCATGGGGTGCCGGCAAGAGCAGCTTTGCTGAGACCACCTTTGCCCAGCCCTGCTGGGGTTGCCCAGCATGAGGTTAGCACGTCGGAGGGTGGCCAGGACCCTAGACAAGCGCCCCATGTGCCCTGGAGTGAGGTGGCTGCTCCTGCTCGTCCAAATCCTCAGCCTTAGCTTGCCCTTGCAGGGTGCACGATGCCTGGTTGTCCAAGCACGTGGGAGCCGATAGGAAATCTCAGACGATGCCGGTGCTCCGCAGCAGACCTGGAGGGATGCAGGCACGACTGCAGCACCTGGGCAGCTTGGAGACCTCCTTCACTCTGAACCACAGTATGTACAGAGGAGTGAAGTGGGACTGTGGTGTTCTAGCCTCTTAAAAACTGCGTGCAGCCTTTTCTCACTTGCTCCTTGTTGCTTTGGGAGGTTTATACCTTATATACGTATCAGCTTTTAGGCTTTCTGGGAGCGGTATTGCTGAGAACCTTCTGTTCCTGATTTGCTTTCTGTCCCCAGATGCAGGCACATCGGAAGCTGATATTGTGCACCAGGCATTACTGGAGGGCAATATTGCCACTGAAGTGTGCCTGACAGTCCTGGACACCATCTCTTTTTTCACACAGAGTTTCAAGGTCAGCACTGGAATCAAGAATACTGTAGAGATGCGTGCTCTATTTCTGTGTGTTTGTTTTGGTGATCTCTTCTCCTAGAGAGGCAGATAACGGCAGGCAAATGATTGGCATCTTGTTTATTTTCCGAAATGCTGAGTATTTCACAGGATCTCAGAGTAATTACGCACTTATGCAATCTTACAATTTGTTCTAAACTGCAAGACCAGGGAAACTTATGTGGACATTATACCATGAGTGTAGGCGTTACAAAAATAGAATAAGAGGAAACTCTATTGCAGGGACCAGAGGAGAGGGAAATGGAGGTCTAACATTCT
This sequence comes from Crypturellus undulatus, assembly GCA_013389825.1. Lineage (NCBI taxonomy): Eukaryota > Metazoa > Chordata > Aves > Tinamiformes > Tinamidae > Crypturellus > Crypturellus undulatus. The sequence continues at coordinate 41,473 of VWPW01021837.1, forward strand.
TAGAACTGTTTTTACCAGAAATTGCCTGGAATCAAGACCTGGATTTCTTTGCATTGCTGGATGCTGATGTCTCTGGGCAAAGGCATTCCAGCTGCCATTACCAGTTCAGACAGGACCAGGATCACCAATACAAATCTTGTCCATTTTGTGAATCACACTTTTGGCAGTCGTTGACATCAGCAAGAATCAAAGCTCTGTGATGGAGAGAGCCCCAGGTTGGCAGCAAAATGATGAAATATTGCTCCTGCAAAGTTCTTCCTCGGAATGTGGCTAGGGGAGTCCTGCTCCTAGCAGTGTCTTGCATAATGTCACAAGGACAAGGATTTCGGAGTAAGCACAGTGAAGATCTCCTCTTTAGACGTGTTGACCAACAGAATGAGAAAGGTCTTATCCTCTGCTCCTGTTACGAAGGAAAGAACAGCCTCAATGCATACACCAAATTACAGCATAATAGCTTGGTAACAGAAGAAAATTTTAGCAACAAGAGTTACATTTTGCTTGACATTCACAGTTGCCTCTTTTTGAATATAGCCGAACCGCAAAACAATGTGATTTTCAAACCACAGGATAGACTGGATTCCCTTCCGCTTTAATGGGCTTCTGCTTTGCTTTTATGGTCATACAGTGTTACCACACTGAAATGTGCCCTATACTGCAGTAAAAATGCTGATGCTTTTCTTATCTCTAGAGGAGGTGGGGCTCAGCTGGAGAATATGGATTGTAAACTTACCCAGATCCACAAATGTAGAGGATGTCAAAGACAAATTAGAGCCTGGGCAACCTTGGAACTAGCAACCAAAGAGAGGTGATTGATTTCCCATGAATATAGGGCTTCCACGTCCCTGCCAGATGCCCAGAAGGTGCCACGTCTCCTGCGCAGGGCTCCAAAGATCCCCCAGGGCTTGGATGTGCCATCGTTATCAGGTGTGCGTGATAGAGCTTGTAGATGCACATCTGGTGGTTGGTTGGGACTTCCCAGTAAGAAGAAATTTCAGAGATTTTGGAAAGGACCCAAATCCTCCCTTTCTGGTCTAGAAGGAAAAAACAGTAGTCTCTAGGCAGAAAAAATAGATATAAGCAAAATAACTATGACACCGAGTTATCTTAATCCTCTCTAGGATAAAGAGGATTACAATCTTTGTATAGGTAAAAAGGGAGATGGGTTCTTAGAAGGTGCAAACTGCCAAGGTTTTGTAAAGGCAAGAGAACTCTACTGATAAACTACAGCTAAGAATCTTTCCAGTGAAAAGATGTGTTAATATCGTTCTCTCTCTCTCTTTCTCTTTGGGTTACAAATAAAACTGTTGTTGAGGTTCATAAAAACAAGTAGGAAAAACAGAATGTGAATTACGCTGATAAGAGGCTCTTTTATTTAAAGTGATTCTGGGAACCGGTGGAAATTTGTGCAGATAATTGAGTGAGGCTTTGGAATTAATGACGCAAAAGTGGTTAAATATTTTTGTTTTGTTTTCTACTATAAAATGTCCCTGTTCCTTATCTGGCTAAAGAATTAATGTGATTAATTATGCAAAATTATCTCTGTCATTTTTGCTTCTGGCGTTTCTAGTTTCTGCAATTTTTTTTTCTCTCCTTGCTTTGTAGACCCAGCTTTTAAGCAACGATGGCCATAATCCCCTCATGAAGAAGGTTTTTGATATTCACCTTGCTTTTCTCAAAAACGGGCAATCAGAAGCAGCTCTTAAGCATGTGTTCGCCTCTCTAAGAGCTTTCATTAGCAAGGTATGTAATACATAACTCCAGAGGTTCAGCAGAATTTATATATGCATGAGAAAAGAGACCAATATGCTACTAAAGTGCTATTTTGTGCTGTTAGAAGGTGAGTTTTACAAAACAAATACTTATCCTATTTAAAATCAAGTCGAAGTTAAATTGACTGCTTCAACAGTTATCATTCCTTGTATGCCATGAAACAAACCGAGAAATCTCCAATAATTATTTTATTTGCCTTGATAATAAGGCTGCTATTAGTGACTATCACCAGTTCCACAAAAAGCTGGTACTTCTGGATATTTGTTCCCCAAAGAGGCAACAATGCTAAAGAGCCCGTACCAGTGCAGTACTTGCACGCTGGAACTGCTCGTGTGCATTTGAGAGAGGGTAGCAGCAGCCAGACCTTTCCACAGCCTCTGACTTCCCAAACCCTGGAACACGGTGAGGTTGCTTAATCCCCAGAGCTCAAGCAGAGTCAAAGCTAACCACATAAGAGCTGTGACTGATGCTGTTGCTAACATTTACCCTCTTGCTTGTCAAAACCTGCTGCTTCGCGTGAATACATTCTTTTAGACCGAACGTGCATGCAACTTCCATTGCTTCTGTGCTGCACGGTTATGATAAATTCAAAATGAACTAAAAGCCAATGAATCACTTGAATGTAACACTGAATTGAGTAAGTTCACCTAATGAACTAAATTCATGTGGCTTAAGATTGCAGATAGCTAGGACTGTACATGATTGAAATGCATCTAAGTAGTATTGCTGGCAAAGGTAACTCGTGCTGGTAACTGAACCAAGTTTGATGCTAAGGAGAGACTCCTACAAGGATGGGAGAAGTCTGTGCTGTGAACATTTTGCTAGTTAAATGCTAGTGTGAATGTGGCTAGGGCTGATTTTTGTTTCATGCCCATAGTAAATGAGACTTTCTTTGCCTCCCTGGACAATTTTCTGTGTGTATTTAATTGGGAAACCAAGTCTGCAGCCCTACACAGTCTGGTCCCACCATCAGTTTTCAAAACCTTGATGCTGCAGATCAGACACTGCAGTCCTTCAGGGTTATCTGCTTCCTTTGCAAATAGTGAGGACACTAATGCTGGCTGCCTTTGCTGCTGCAAGGATAGGCAGCTGGGCAGTTTTCTTGGTTTTATGCCAGCCTGGATCCACACTTGGTATCATGGGTCTCCAGAGATTTGAAAATTTGATTTCAGTTAGTTTTTCACATTTCCCCTAAGACAGGACACAATGTTACTTCTGTAAAAGCAAGATATGAGCCCAGCAGATGGTATCTATAAGGAAGTGTTTTCTTTGCCAACTCTGTAACCACACGGGTTCCAAACTTCCTTTTAAGTCCTCTGAAGTGCTTTTCTAATTCCAAAAGTGTCAATAAAATAGCCAGTGTCGCTGTGTTTCATGACAAGTGCAAGGATGTTTTTCTGCGAGTTTTGCCATAAGAAAACTGCACTTTTGTGTTCAGAGTTTCTTATGCCTGTTAGCTGGTTAGGGTATCAGGGTTAAGATCAAGTTAAAAAAAATGAATTATGCCTTTGAGGCAATCAAAAGGGACAAAGCGGTCATTTTTATGCTTTCTGTAGCTAGTAAAACATTGGAAACAAACCCCCTCTTATCCCATGTCGCATAGTGTGTCACATAGTCTGGTGTCCATCACTATTGGATTTTGGAGGAGAAAAAATGCCTGGTTTCATTGTTACTCTGCATTCCAAACTCCATCTTCAAAATATTTTTTCTTCTTCATTAAACATGGTTATTTGATAGGCAAAAAACTCAAAAAAAAATCTTGAGAAAGTGCAGATAACCAAGGTCTGTTATTGTTTGCATGTTTGGTTTTGGTTTTAAAATGAATATAGCTTGCTTGCATGCGTGCCAGGAATTTGGGAAGGAAGCCGTCTCCGTTTTGCTCACTGGGAAGAATCAATAAAAACGAGTTTGCTTTTGTTTTATACCCTAGATCTTTCTGAAAATCTAAATGCTTCTTTTCAGAGTGTCGGTTACAGCGAAATACATATTTGCATGTTTGAGAATGGTCATAAATTAAAAGTTGTGAAGGAAAATGTGCACAGGGTGGGGGCTCACAGGATGTGCCCTGCAGCAGACTGGCTTCACCTGTGTTTAAGGGTAACTCCAGCCCTGCCGTGGTGCCCTGTGCCTCTCTGGGATCTGCTCACTGCATTGATTCCTTCTGGATTGTCCATACCAGGGCTGGATCAGGGCACGCAGGGTCATCCCCTCCTCTTATGTCCCCATTCCCAGCACTTTCCAGCTCACATTCTCCTACAGGAAGCCCAGGGCTTCAGCAGGCAAAAACCCTTTGGTCGCTGTTCCCACCCTGGCACCGACAGGGTTTGTGCCTGCTCAGGACCCATCTCCCAAAAGGGAGCTGACCTGGCATGTGGGCTCCCCATGAATAGGTTTTCCCCCGGAGCTGGTGCAGAGGGATGTGGTGATGGCTCCAGGCTCGGACGTGCAGGATGCAGCTGAACACCCTGGGGCTATTTGCCATCACGTCCCCTCGGTGCTGCTGGGGCAGGCGGAGGTGGACCGTGCCCCATGAGGACCACTGTGTCCTCAGCGAGCAGAGGCGTTGGGACCACTGGGCTCCTTCAGTGATGGCCAACGGGACCAGCCCCTGAAAACGGAGGGTTTCCACCACACGCGATGCCCAAACGGCCTCCGTTCCCCGTTGGTGCCACCCTGTGCGGCTGCGACCGCGGAGGCGGCTGCGTGCCATGGCCAGACCCTTCCGTGTTCTGCTTCCCGTGCCAACCCCGCCGGTGCCGGTGCCGGGGGAAGCCGGGTGCCAGGCTGCCGCGGCCAGAGGGGCGCTCGGCCAGGCCGCCGCGGCCGCCTGCTCCTCAGGCCTGCCTGAGCTCACCCCTTCCTCATTGCTGGAGGAAACGTGCTTAAAAATAGACCCTGGATTCCTTCCCACAAATACTTTTCAGCACAGAACTCTGGTAGACGTTGTACAAGCCCTTCATACTGGACCCCAGTGCTTAACCCCTCTTCCCCCATCCATCTGAGCCCGTGGGTGTCATTTAGCTGTCCATATTCTAACGTTTCTGTATGTTTCGTGAAGTTTCCCTCAGCGTTTTTCAAGGGAAGGGTGAACATGTGTGCCGCCCTGTGCTACGAGATCCTCAAGTGCTGCACGTCCAAGCTGGCCTCCACCAGGAACGAGGCTTCTGCTCTTCTCTACCTTCTCATGAGAAATAACTTTGAGTTCACCAAGAGGAGAACGTTTCTGAGAACGCATCTTCAGGTGGGTGAAGCAAGTAGAGAACAGTCCACCTCCAATTTCATTAACTTATATTTCAAGAGCTTGACTGTATATTGGCCTATATGTCATCTAACGTCTCCAGAGAAACTTCTCACACACATCTGAAAAGGGCAAACATTGCTGTTATTTGGTCAAAAATCCTCCCAATTTCCAGGCTTGGCTTAATTCCTCTTTTCGATGATTGGCCCAGTCAGACTCCAAGCTGTTGATTTTTTGGGAATCGTGGTTAAAAGATACATCACTGCCCTGGAAGGCAGACTGGGATGGGGTTGGAAGGACAGCAGGAAGAGCTGCCTTTGGCTCAGGAGGAGGAATTGCTTTTCTGGAGCTGCTTTTGCAGCGTTGCTTTTTTTGAAGCAAGTTAGATATCTAGATGGGCAGATGAACAGCCTTTGGTTAATAAATCACAGAAGAAAAGTGATGTACTAATTATTTCATTAGGATTAGTATTAAGAACATTATATTGCTAATCGTGTGAACTTGCTGTTCAGCAAAGCTGTTTGTTTGGTTCTCTGGAGACTATTTGTCCCCAGGAGATGTGACAGAGAAGCCACAACAACCATCGCTTACACTGTGGGAAAGATGTGATCTTTTTGTATAAACGTCTTATATAACCGTGACAATAAAACACCTCTACAAGGACTTGTTTAAATAAAACCCTTGCTCTTTCCCAACAGATAATAATTGCAGTGAGCCAGTTAATAGCAGATGTGGCACTCAGTGGTGGGACAAGGTTTCAGGACTCCTTGCTCATCATTAACAACTTCGCAAACAGCGACCGGCCTATGAAGGTAAGTTGAGGAAAATAAATCATGTCATGGGCTATCAGCTACTAGGGGCGAGAGTGGGGAAGCACTCAAGGAAATCGTGTTTAAGGGTGAAACTAATGAATGGAATTGTATGATTTATAAGTTCATACTGGGCTCTGTTTGTTCAGTAAACAACGATTATGCCAACCCCAACATGGCCAGCTGCATAGCAGATCGTGTTCCATCCGTCCGGCTTAAAGCCAAAAGGAGGCAGCGCTGCAATTCAGGTTGTGCTTTGCTCAGCACATTGCTTTCAAGATCATCCAAAGAGCCTTCCAAGAACCTGCAGCATTGAGAGGGGATGATGAGGAAGGCCCTGGCATTGCTGTTGGCTAGAAGTATCGATTAGCCGAAAGCAAAATTAACTAGTTGATTTTCAGCAATACAAAGAAAGCCCCCTCTCCTAGGGATTAGTGGTTGTGATGTGTTTTCACTTTGCTCTCTCTATTCCTTTGGGAAACAACTATCTACCGTGGTGTTAAAATGAATGGGTTCTACCCAACCCACTGAACAATATACACTTGCTACAGCCTGCTCCGTTGTGCACCCAGTCTACAGATTTAAGACAGAGAAAAATGGAAAGTATTTTACAGTGGTGTGATCATCCTGTGAACTAAAGCTGAAATGAGAACACAGTTAAGGCTTGAGTTGTGATATAACAAAATTTTACTTAGGATACTCCCAGCAAAGAGCTTGGTTCTCTTCCGTGCATAGATGTTTATTTAAAAGGGTTTCACTAGGCTGCACTTTACTGCTTTCCGCTGAAGGGAGGTTGCAGAGATGATGAAGTCAGACTCCTCTCCAAGCCACAGGATAGGAGGCAATAGGCACAAGTTGCTGCATGGGGAATTCCACGGAGAAAAAACATTCTTCCCCAAGAGACTGGTGTAGCCTTAGAGCAGAGCCCTGAAATGAGGTGGGATCTGTGTCTTTAGAAGTTATCAGAGCCTGGCTGGATGAGCCCTAGCCTGCTTTATCTTCACCTGCTCCAAGGAGGGGGTCCGACTAGAGTCTGTAATTCTGTGATGAACTGTTTTTTTCCGCTTTCCCTATTTTACGTTCCTATGGTGGGAAGCTCTACAGATGTAGTTCTTCGGTTCTGTAGGAAGTAAAGAGTGACCACATCAGAGACCTAACAAGCCGGTGGTTAAATGAACTGAAAGCAAGTGCAGGAATGGTTTAAAGCCCCTTTCCGTGACATACTCATGCTTGGAGCAGTTCTGTCTCATTCTCCCACCAACTCAGCAGGCTACCAAGGTACCTGCCTCAAGTCAGCATAGGAATAACCAGCCTGACACCCTGTGCGTGACCAGGAGAGATCAGCCAGAAAATCAATAGGATTTGCATACCCAGAGTAAAATGCGTGTTATTGTACATGTAATGCTCTACCTTGTACACAGAGTGAGTTTAAAAAGTAAAAGCTGCAGTTATCTCCAGTGCTTTGCATTTTCAGGATGTTAGTAAGTGGAATATTGGCTCAAAGGGTAACCATGGTCTATCTTTGCCAAAGGCTGGAACACCTTCTGTGTCTGTGTTTGCTTCTAACTAGTTTTGTTTTGTGTCAGGCAACTGCTTTTCCTTCCGAAGTCAAAGACTTGACCAAGAGAATCCGTACAGTGCTCATGGCTACTGCCCAAATGAAAGAACACGAAAAGGATCCAGAAATGCTGATAGACCTACAGTACAGTCTAGCAAAATCTTACGCAAGCACCCCAGAGCTCCGCAAAACTTGGCTGGACAGCATGGCAAAGATTCATGTGAAAAACGGAGACTTTTCGGAGGTAATTATGTAAGCCACGGTGTACAAAAAGACAGATGTACAGATGACATTTTAATTTTCCCTTTGTACTTTCCAGGCAGCCATGTGTTACGTTCACGTAGCAGCCCTCGTTGCAGAATTTCTTCACAGGAAAAGTAAGTACTTGCTGTTAGAGGGGCACAAAGACAACGTCATGACTTTTGCCCTTGAGTTTTAGGGGGATCAGAATCTTTTTAAAGATTTTGTAAATGATTATTTGTAGAGCATTTTTAAACAAGCTAAAAAGGAAGTGATAATAATACATCATGGGTTGACAAAGGCAGAAGATGGGGATTTTTTTAAGGAAATTAATCCAGATTTTCAAGTAAGAGCATTCACTAGGCTGGCTTGTCTACTTAGACAATCATGATGGCGTTTTGCTGAGTAAAATAAGAACGGATGCAGCTCAGGTCAAATGTTCGCATGTATTTCGCTTTAGGAAATGTGTTCAGAAGGGGAAACACATGTTAAAAACTGACTCTCAGTATATTCATCACACTAGAAGTATCTCTGTAGGTACACAAAACTATAGTTGAATTTCAGTCAAAAAATGAGGTTATACCCTAACTATACAAATAGGTGATGAACCACCAGAGGGAGGAAAAAAAAAAGGGTTGTGGTTTAATGCAAAACAGGAAGTAAAGACAGACTGTTCCACTCTAAAGTAACACCATTTTGCAGATTTTCTTTTAAATATCTATTTAACAGTTGATATATTTACCCCATTTCTCATTTCTATGGATGCTGAAATGGCTTGACGTTTAAAAGGTAGCAGAAAGCTACAGGCCTGCAAAAGCTGATAAATCCCTTTGACAGGAAGGTCTCTGCATGACCTGCTAAGAGGACCTGAAGTCCCTCCAAGTTATGTATTGTGTGTAAACCAAGTGGGAAAAATCATAACTTTTTGATATATATACACCATTTTTGATAGGTGTGCCATGTAGTTAGACAGCAGAGGGGATTGAGAGCCCCAGTCATTCTTTATTTAGACATTGGAAGCTGCTGACCAAAACCAGCTGTAAAACAAGAACTTAAAAAAAAAGAAGAGGAACAAGTCCAAAGGGATACAGAGAGAATGCAATGAGCTATCTCTGTTACTGACACTCTTTACACATACTCAAATTACTCAACGTTGAGAGTGCATGAAGAAATGTGCCTTCTCTTGGAGTTGACAGCCTGTTCTCTTACCATCCAGCTTCCCAGCATCTGGTGATAGATTTTCCTCAGATCTTCTGTTCATAAATATACTCTTGTCTTGCCCAACTTAGTGAGTTGCAGCCCATTAGGTTGATTAAAGGTGACCACCAGACAACGTGCTGGAAGATCTGTTGCCTTTCATGCTGGTGACGCACTAGGAGTGACTCCCATGAAGAATGGCCAAGGGGGTTCTGCTGTGTTGTCATGTTGCAAATCAGTGCCAAAAATGGGAATCGGGTCTTCCTGCTGCTTGTAGGATCTCTCTGTCACCTAGAGTGCTTGACTGGCTCTTGAAGCGTGATGTATTTGAGATATATTCTGTAAAATGATTTGCTTTTGTCCTCTGCAGAACTCTTCTCCAGTGGGTGCACTGCCTTCAGGAAAATCACTCCCAACATAGATGAAGAAGGTGCAATGAAAGAAGAGGGTGGGATGATGGATGTACATTACAGTGAGGTGAGGGTGCTGTAATGCAGACCTGCAGATCTAAGATTTGATAACTGCTTAGGGATTTCGCTTTAGATCTTTCTATGTGTGAGCTATAATTAATTATAGCTGTGCACTGGCACTTGTAAGGAAAAATATTCTGTAGCAATTTCACAAGGGAAAAAGATGCTGAGGCATCTTAGGGGTAAAGTTTTGGTCAGTAAAACTGGTACAAGCTGTTGGTTCCTTTGAAAGACTTCTCTAATACTAAGACTGAAAAGGCTGCACCACAAACTTTGCAAATGCAAATTCTGCTGGTCCAGGGCACTGCAGCACCTAATTTTCAAAGAGGAGCAGAACGTGAGTCAAATACAGTCCTGCCCTGACAAAGGGACATGCAGAACATTCCAGAAAATATAATAGGGAATCAGGACAGTGGAGAGCAATCGTCCTGTGAGGCATAAAGCCTCACAATTAATTCTGCACCATCCTCGTGCATCAGTGTTGGGTGGACCATATGGCCCTGCAACCTCACGGCTAGGTTGTCTTTTCATCAAGGCCAGGTTTGAGGATCTCCAGCAGCACATGTCCTCGCCCACTGCACACATTTCTTAAACATGTTTCTTACATGTGTAAATACATCTGGAGGTAGCTAAATAAACATGCTTGCCACTGATTTATTAAAAATGAAATTTGTTTCAAATAATTCATCTTTTTCCCCGTTGAAATTTGTTGAAAAGGCCAAGAACACACAGATTTTAAACGTCTGGAGTTGTGGGAATGTATTCTAGAACGTGTAGAACTACGTGAAGCTTCCAACTTTGACTTTATTAACACCACCAATTTGGTTGCTGTCATAGGAAGTCCTAGTGGAGCTGCTGGAGCAATGCATCGATGGCCTGTGGAAGGCAGAGCGTTATGAAACAATTTCTGAAGTTTCCAAGTTGATCATCCCTATTTATGAAAAGCGGCGTGAATTTGAGGTAGGCATTTTTTGTACATCTCAGGTAATTTCCTAGATGGCTAAGAAAGCTTCTTGGTTTTTTTCTTATTTCAAAAATTATGAGTTAATGGCTTGATGTCAGTAAAGTACTGTGTGTCATTGCTGTGTGTCCAGCAATAATCTGGAATGTAATCATCAAAGTTAAAGCTTTCCCAGGTACAGAAGGTTCCTATTAGGTAATAATTCCCTTCCCCAATATACTGCTGACCTCCTCCATTCCATGCCCTTATCAAAGCCACTAATTCTTTATGTCCTTTAATGCATAAAGACTTCAGAGCTTTAAGATTAAAAAAGACTGAGATCTGCTCAAAGAGAAGACTAAATCTGCAGATAATTCAGCAGCAAGTGTTGGAGGAAGGAAGTTGTCACCAGTCCATCTTCCTCTTTGCACTTCCCATCACCTGCTATGATCCTCACTCCAGAGCAGTGGTTGCTGGATTGCAGAATAGTGCTTCACTCTCCCTTCCTCTCCCATGTCCCCTTCGACACAAGGACAGCATCCAACTGTATAATTGAAGCTAGGAAAAGCCTTGATCTATTTTTATATCATTAGGCTGTTTTTAATCAGAAAAGACTTTTTTGGCTATAATAGTGCAAAATGTTCTACTCTTAGAGGCTTAGTTTAGGAGCATGCTAAGACTCTAGGTTTACCTCAGTTTTCAGTTTCTTGTTATCCCTGTTTTCAGTTTATTATCAGTTCTTATCTCTAAGGGTTAGTGGCTTTATTGCAATCTGTGGCAGCTCTCAGACCAGAAACTAAGCATGTATTTAAAAATGAGGTTTTTCCAAAGGATAAACCAGCCTCCTTAAAAATTCTCACCCAAAGTCCCCATAGGATTGCATTCATATATCTCAGTGGCTTCCAGTGTTTTATGTATAATTTGCTCCTCGTAAAATTCTGCTTTAATGATGTCAAGATTTGATTTCCAGAAACTCACTCAGCTGTACAGAACACTTCATGGCGCCTATGCTAAGATACTGGAGGTCATGCACTCGAGGAAGAGGCTGCTTGGAACCTTCTTCAGAGTGGCCTTTTATGGACAAGTAAGTGTATAAACCAGCCAGTTTAACACTCACCTGGCATCCTGTCCCCAAAAGCTGCTCTTCTGTGAGGCTTTGCAGCTGAAAAGCCTGCTACCTACTTGAGATGCAGCCACGGGAGTGTATATATAACCATTTTAACCATTATTATTGTATATATAACCATTTAAGCGTTTTGTGATCTGCTGGTAGGATTTTCATAAAGCATCTCAGCAGTTAGAAAACAGCTTAGTAGGTTCAGAAAACCACATTCTGTGTAATCATTATTACACTTTACACAAATCCATTTAGTGTGTGTAGTATATAACCAATAATACCATAGGATATAGTATATAACTAGTATTAGTACCAGATATTTTAATTTACAGAAAATTGCTGCTGTCTTACCGACATCAGCAGAATAAAACAGTTACCTGAGAAACAGGGAGCACAAGATATGTAGTGCAGTGTAGGTTACAAGTTTGTAGAGATAGGTGGTATTTTTTATTAGACTAGCTGAAGTCATTGGAAAAAAATATGGAAAAGATTTGAGCTTGGAGTTCCGAGAAGTATGTGCTTATCAGACCTCTTAGAATATTCTGTGCCTAAAAGCAGCTGCCTTTCTTCTAGCTTTATTAATTGGTCCAATAAAATGTGTCATCTCTCATGTTCCATGTGTCTCTGCAGTGTTTGCTTCTGCTTGCGAACCCCTAATGCTGGGGGAGATGCAGAAGTGCTCTTTAGAAAATGTGGTGTAAATGATAATAGCCCACTGGTCCCCTCTTCTAGACGAGGTGATGTATACCCCTGAAACTAGCCTGGACACAAGAACACCACCACCATTACACATATAACATATCTGAGCACTAGCTTTTGCTACAGCAGTATGCATTTTATTTTTGGCCTTGTCTTATCTTCAACTTTGGTTATTTACAAGGCAAATAAGGTTAACGACAGATAAAAAGAAACAGCTGCTAGAGTTTAGTTTGCTGCCCCTCCAGTTAAACTACATAAGGTAGTATCCCCGTGACCAATATCTGATCCAGTTTTTTTGTTTTAAAGCTTTGCCAGCTTTATTTGTCAACAACAAAGAGATAGTTTTAATATTCTGTCACAAATTCTAACTGGAATAACTGGCCAAAGCATGAAGTCTTCAGGTTGTTCCCATTACAGGGAGGATTGACAATGCAGGCAGATGCTTTTGGTGTCATTTTGTCTCTATTTACAACACATGCACTAAGTTCCACTTCTCTCAGTGTGACAGGAATCAAACCAGAAGCAGCACATTTCATTCTTTATTGCTTCAAGTCCCTTTAAGCCTTCACAAAATCCTCTCTAGATTCTTCATGTGTCTCTTCTCTCAGGCTTCATTCAATTTATGTGTCTTTCTACTCCTTCTCTGTTCTTATTTTTGTGTTCTTTCTTTTTCTCCTGCTTGTCTCTCTCTGCAGTCCCTAAAAGAAAACCTCTGGCCAAACTCTCCTTCCCAATTGTTTAGGTTTCCCATCAGTACTATTCAAGCCTTTCTATTCAGCAATGCTTGTGTTGCTTATGGAACTTTTTAAATACACTTTTGAAGGAACCTATTAAACCACATTCAATGATATTTTATGCAAGACACAATCATATAAAACCTTCTTGCTAGAATAAACTTGTTTTCAAAGGAGGAAGTCTAAAATAACATTTCCCAAGTGAAGAAACTCATTTGTTTCTTACTTTATTTTTTGTGTGTGTTTTTGTGTGTGTGAAATTAATGCCAGACATTCTTTGAAGAAGAAGATGGGAAGGAATACATCTATAAAGAACCCAAGCTGACGGGCCTCTCGGAAATCTCCTTCAGACTTCTTAAACTTTATGGAGAAAAATTTGGGTCAGAGACTGTAAAGATTATCCAGGATTCTAACAAGGTAGCGTTAAACTGAATAAACAAGCTGAAAAAAGTGCTATTAGCAGTGAACATCAGAGCCATAAATTAGATTAGTTGGCTCCCAGGTGGGAATAAATGAACTGGGAATTACAAATTGGAAATTTGCAACCCACATCTCAGCCTTGTTGTCAGGAGGAGTTAGGACCCAGCCCAAAGGAGCAGATGGCTGGAAACAGGGTTACTCGTTGCTTTGTCACTGCATGTCTAAGAGAACATCCTCTGCACCCTCCTGCTCATCCCTCCTCTTTATGGTGCAGTTTGGGGGAATTCCCTGGAAATGGATCCCACTTGTGTAACTCTTCCTGCGTGGGCTGCCTGCTGCCTCCCCATCTAAAACCCGCTGTCATTCCCACTGGGCACAAGGCCTGTAACAGCCGTAGCTCCTTCTGCTTCCTCAGGGCAAGGGTGTGCACATCCTTGGGCTGCGGCTGTGGGTACGTGTGGGTTACTACAGCCAGGGCTGGAGATCCCAATTTTTGCTCCGTGCCAGCCTGCAGCTTTGCGTGCCGCGGCACAGTCCTGCAGAGACACCAGCTCGTGCCCTGGAAGCAACGTGGTCGTGTCAGGACTCAGTAGGTCAGGCATGTGCTGTGTTAATTGAGAGGGTTAACTGTTCCAGACGTGGCTTGTTCGGCACCAGGCGAGGTATTTCTCATGCCACACCTCCATATATCTCATGCATCTGCCAGCTGATGGCCCTAGCACCTTGTGGGGTCAAAGGGAGAGTTTTATCTCTCATTTGCTTGAAAGCAGCAGGGAATCGCATCAGATCCCAGCAGATAAATTAACTGATTATCAATGATGTTCGTAGCCCCTGTCCTTCTAGTAAGTAACCCTCTTATCTCACAGGTGAACGTTAAAGACCTTGATCCCAAGTATGCTCATATCCAAGTGACCTATGTGAAGCCCTACTTTGACGACAAAGAAATTTCTGAAAGAAAGACTGAATTTGAAAGAAACCACAATATCAATAGATTTGTGTTCGAAACTCCTTATACTTTATCTGGAAAAAAGCATGGCAGTGTGGAAGAACAGTGTAAAAAAAGGACTGTTCTAACTAGTAAGTATGAGCATCTAAATGTGGGACAGAAGGTACCAGGACCTCTTTTTAGAATGTTTTAGTGCATTGAAATATCCAAAACGAGTCAGAAATTCAGTTTTACTCAGAACTGTGATGCATTATTCTCACTTGTGGGAGGAGGTTGAAGGGAGGTTTTCCTTATATTTCTGTGTGCAAATGTTGGCGAATGAGTAAGTAATGCTGTTAGATTAGAGCCTTGTTTCAGGATTTCACATGCGCTGAGTAAAACCCACAGCGCAAGGATCTGCCTGTATTTTTTTCTATGAAGAACAGTCCCATTTCTTGAAAAGCTTTTCAACCTATTAACTTCATTTGCTGTTTCTGCTAGCCTCGAACTCCTTTCCCTATGTAAAGAAGAGAATTCCAGTCAATTATGAACATCAGGTTAATTTAAAACCGATTGATGTCGCTACTGATGAGATAAAAGACAAGACAGCAGAGCTGCAAAAACTCTGCGCCGCCACCGATGTCGATATGATCCAACTGCAACTCAAGCTGCAGGGCTGTGTCTCTGTGCAGGTAAGACCCGAGCTCCATTCAACATCCCGTTTATATGCACATCTCGGGGTGAGTCATTCTCAGGCAATGCAGCACATTTATTTTTCCAGAAATGATTAACTGCCTTGCAGCGCTGCAGCCATAATCTCGCCTTCAAAACTGCACCTGCTGCGCACGCTTGTACCTGGGCAGGTGGCTCATGGCAAGAGGTATTTTGTCCAGTTGTATTTGCAACGCTGAGTACAAGTGTATCTCCCCATCAGTTTGCAGTGGGTGGTGCTGAAATATTTTTAATTCTTGAAGGTTGTACTGCAAACCTTAAGCAGATATAGCTGTTTTGTGAACCTGGTTTCTCTAGGTATGTAGCTTTAAGACCACATTGCTCTCTAAACCGAAATAAAAGTATGAGGAAATAGACTATTTTTTTTTTAATCTCTATTTATCTTTAGGTTTAAAAAAATAGATGGAAAAAGTAATACTCATGTTTAGAAATTTTAGCTGTCGCCTGTATAATCCCAGGTTGGTGGTCTTCAAATCATATACTAATGTTTTTCAAGTATAACAAAATTATTATACTTTTATAACTGTTTCAGCAATTCAACTTAAGTTCAAGCATAAATGACTGCTTCTGTTTTTAGGTCAATGCTGGTCCCTTGGCCTATGCGAGGGCTTTCCTAAGCGACAGCCAGTCCAGCAAATATCCTGCTAAGAAGGTGAATGAGTTAAAAGAAATGTTCAGGTAGGATTTCCAATGGAATAAAAACTAACCATAGGGTTAGAATATAGTACTTGTTTTTTATCACATGTTTGTCTGCCCCCAAAATCAGCAGGTGCTGAATGCCCAAATGTTTCTTATTGTATAAGGAGTGCCCTGGCCCTGCTTGCAGACTCTTTTCCTTCATTGTATGAGCAAACCATATCTGTGACCTGCAAGCCACGTGTGGGGCCAGAGCAGGTGGGAAGGGTGACCCTGTGTCACACCGTGTCACCCTGCAGGTGCCTTTTTGCACTTATTGCCAGCCCGGGCTCATAGGAAAGCCCATTGCTGCCCAATGGTCCCTCTCCATCACCTGCTCCATGGGGCCAGAGCTACCCCATAGAACTGGCTTTTCCCAAACCTTGGGGGAAAGGAAAGTTGAGAGTTTTGCCTGCCTGGATGGGGTAAAATGTAATGCCACAAGCTCGTTGCATTCATCTGCAGGAAGTTTATCCAAGCCTGCGGAATCGCTCTGGACCTCAACGAGCGGCTCATTAAGGAGGACCAGCTGGAGTACCACGAGGGCCTAAAGTCAAACTTTAGGGATATGGTGAAAGAGCTGTCGGACATCATCCACGAACAGGCACGTGCCATTTCTTCTCGTGCTATTTTGCAAAATGTAAAAACACCAGTCACTGAATGTGAGAAAGTAAATGATACCTGTGGTGAACTCCTATCAACCCAGTGGGCTGAGAGCCCCATCATGGTGTTGCTGTTCTGTGTGCTTCAGGGTGGAGTCTTCACAGATCCGTGTAACTCGTAGTTTCCTGCTTGCTGTGGCACCAGAAACGCTGTGCCATGTTTTGTCTCATGTTCTCTACGGGGTAAGAATCCCATGATAAATAACAGGTCAAAATTTGCTAGCAAAAGTTCGGTTTCCTTTGTTATATCCTGCGTAAGTTCCTTTTTTTGTTTTTCTTTAAGGGTTATTTACTTTGAGTTTTGGCCTAAAGCCAACGTGCTGTTTATATGCACTGTTAAAGTATTTGTCCTAACTTAACTGACCCATATTTTAAATGTTTAAAGGAATAAACTAGAGTGTTGGCACAGGTGAGTATCATGTCATTTCAGGGAAACAAAGCACAGTCTCATGATGGTGATAAATTTTGCTGTAGGATATAATGAGGATAAGTGACTGCTCTATCTCCCTTTTGCTATGAGATTTCCCTGCTATTCTCTCCACAACCACCATTTGCTTAGTAGCCCAACTACTCATTTTGCACATTCAGCTTTTTTTCCCACTTTGACAAATTCATTTCACTGCTGAATTTGCTCAGAAATGTTTGTTCATAGGAATTTGCCACCTGCTTACTCTGAAATGTTTGCAAGTAAACCTCTCCAAGACATTTAATTTGCATGCAGCTGCTGGAACTTTTGTGGTTTCTGAATTCTTCATATTCAAAGTTAAAACAAAGCATACAGTTTTGCATCTAAGCACAATAACAATAGTTAAGTTTAAACATTATTAAAGCACACCCTATTACCCATATATATATTTACAAATCCATTGTCTTGTTCTCTTTGGTTAACGGGCAAAATATTATTACAGCAACTGAAACATCAAAGTAAAATGCTCACCAAGAATTTCATTTTCATGAAATTTCTGAATTGAAATTCAGTCATGAAATACACTTTTCATTTTTTCTTTAGTATTTTGTGTGACATCCAGAGGCAACTTAAAACATGGTATTTACAAGGATTGTTCTTCAGGGTTGTGTACATTGTTAAACACTTTGTCCTTTTACAATGTTCCGCAGTTAAACATAGAAAGGAAATCAGATTCATTTAGGGTTCTCATTACAAATAATATACCTTTTTCTAAGTGTTTCCAGGGCCCCCAAAGCCACAGAGGCTCTGTATCTATTTTGGCAGATGGGTTACTCAGTGGATCAGCCTGTAATCTATCAAAAAAAAAAAACCCAAAATGATGAACTGCAGTTGAGTTAAGTGCAGGAAACCTCAGAGTGACAGAATACTGGTGTCCAAAACCTGTTTATGATGGCCAGTGATCTTGGGTTCAATAGTGTAAGTGCAGATTAACTTGTTAAGCCCATTAATGAAGGAGAAGATAAAAAACCAATGCAGACAGCTACTTGGAGAGCAATTCTTAGAAAAGAATACGCGGCAATTCTGTTATCCTTAGGCTGTAAGAAGAAGTTGCCACACAGAGAGGATTGTTTCCTTCCTAAATTGGGTGGTCTTAACTGAAAACGATCTAGTGACATATAATAGAGTGTACATATGCGTGCTACAGAAATTGCTGAATTACTGTTCTTTCTCATTTCTTTGTTATGCTGCCTTTGCGAAACAGCTCTGAAGACAAGGTTGGCTCTCTCTTTTGCATACCTTTTTAAAAAGCTGGGTTATACTAATGAACTTTTACTCAATTTGTGACTGTTTTGTTTTGTGTAGATGTACCACGAAGACACGATGCATTCGCCCTGGATGCACGACTCCCTGCATGTCTTCTGTGCAATCAGTGGAACATCCGGGGATGGAGGGTACTGCTCACTTAGACCCACTGCTGAAATATAAACATGCCAGTGATATTTTACACAGCTTTCTCAGGAATACTTGGAACTGTGCAAAAGATGCTAAAAAGAAAATCCACGAGGAGCAAAGATTCATTTTTCTTTTTCCAAAAGTTACCATGCTTTCAAACAGGGTGCTTGCTTATTTTGCTGAGCAACGTTGAAAGTGCCTGGACATTGCACCACTGTGCTTGTTTTCTACGTTTTTCTTTGTTTTTGGTTAAATGTATAACAGTACATGGAACGCAGTTATCTAAGTATGTATTGATTGCTAAACTATGAATTGAAATGGTAACGGTACCATGTAAAATTGTACAATGGAATATAATAAAATGTAAAACTACTTTGTACATAGAAGGAGCATAAAGTGTATAGAAATTAGCATGATACTATATTTGCTGCTAAAAGGGAACATAAAGAAGAAATTGAAGTCGCTGGTAAGAGACCCTCCTCTTCTGGAAAGTGGCCTGGACTCCATATGCCCCCTCGGCACTCATGTAAGAAGAGTAAACTCACCCTTGTCTAGAATAACACAAAGCCAACTCAGAAATTATCATTTTCATACATCCCTTGTACACATAATTCTGAAGTAACATCCATGGTAGCTGAGCTTACTGTGCCTCTCTTCAATTGTAGCTGATCTTGCATTTCTGCAGGACATTTCTCACTTGATACTAATTTTACTCTTTACCATTCGTGGCTTCACACAAATATAAACTGTTAAACTTACATGTAAAGGTACAGAAATTGTTAGAGGTTACCTTAAAATGAAATGGGAATTATAAAGTGTTTTAATGCCTTCCAGAAACATTGTAATAATCAGCAAGATATGTTTAAAAAAAATGCAGTGCATTGAAATGAAATAACTTGTGAAATTTGTTTTTGTTTTTTGTTTTTTTAATGCTCTATGGCATGAATATTCCCTGATTTTCCTCTTTTTTTTGGTCTGGCTGATGGCTAGAGGAAATTTGCTAGAATATTTTTATTCCTTCTCTCCTCCAAGCTTTGATACACTATTGCTGTCATAATAGGACACTTTCAGATATAGGAAGAAAAAAACCAGATCAGTAATTCTTTTATCCAGCAACATTTTTTAATGCCTGTGTTTTTCAAAATCCCATCAACTGTAAATATGGTTCCAAAAGTTCATAAGAGAGTTTTTTTTTTTTTTATGATGCATAACAAAATGCCATAATAATAGGGCTCTTGTTAGGTTATTTAGCTTGGCTATAGCATCTACAAAATGTAAAGCTTCCAATTTCTGTGTCAAAATTAAATAGTAAATGGCCTATGTTTTAAGATGTATATTCTGCATGATTTTAAATACCTAAAATTGTCTATTGAGAAAGAAACTTTGTGATCCCTAAATTCCCTGAATGTTGTTGCAAGCAAAATACAGATATGCCTCCATAACAGAGAGACCACATTTCTGCTTGTATGTGCTTGTATGGCAGACCGGCTCCAAATTTAGCTTAACAGAAAGAGGAAGAGAGACTAGAATGTTTAATTATGGTTAACACCTTATTGATTTTCATCTTTCAGCAAAGAATGGTACAAACGTAGATAGAGTTTTCCAGATTATTTCTCTAAAAGATGCTGAAGTTGTTTAATAGTGGCTACGTTGAACAATTATTTAGGTCTAACTAAAATCTAAATATCGTTACTGAAGACGTATTTTGAATCCAATACACAATGGTGAACAACAGCTATCCAAAAGCTCTTGCAATGTAACACTCTTAAATATTACAAGTAAACTAATAGTTTTCTTGAAATCCAGTGAAATTCTTATTCATGTTTTTGGATGTCTTTAACATTGCAAGATTATATTCTTGGCTGTTGTTTTTTGTTTCGTTTTTGTGGTCTTTCTCCAATTAATTGTTGCTATTGTAATGGAGATATTATTTTAATTGACTATATTGACAACCTGTTTCAGTAATTCAGCCAAAAAAGTGCATACATTCTATATAAATCCAATTAGGATATTTACAGTTGTTTCATATATGTTCTTTGAAGCAGTGCAGTTCAGAATATTCACTTATATGCAATTTTGATGAATAACAAAAAATGATCATTCTAAGAGTTTGCCTACTGTTCCTGCAGGTAAGCAATTCTAATGGACTTATATCCACTTAGCACAGAAATGTTGTGACCAGCAACAAACAAACCTATTTTTGCTTTACTTTTATATCTATCTAGAAATGATGGGGAGACGGTCATTAAATATATTACAGTTGTATTTTGGCAATTGTGCCAAGAATATTTTCATTATCTCTTTCTTCTTCTTAGGAAATTGTCTCAGTTTAAATAAGTTCTCCAGATTATTTCTTATTTCTGGCTGAAATAGTTTAATTCAGCTGGGAACTGAGTAGTTTAATTAACTGGGAACTGTACTGCCTACATGTCTATATTTTAGTTAACTAGTACTCTCCTTGGGTACTTCCTATTTGCTGTCTTTTTCTGTTTTGAAGAAGTTAAAGAATATTTTTGAAGAATATTTGTTAATTGTTCATTCTGTTTAATCCTAAGAAATGTTTATGAATCCTGTTGGTCTGTAGAAATTCCTATAAATATTTAAATTACAGCCTAGCATGCCCTCTTTATGTAATTTATCTATGTAGATAAAGATAGATACATGAGCACACACTGTGCACATAAAATTTAATTTACTTTTGCTGCAGAATGCAGTGTAACGTGTTAAAGCTGAGAACAGATGTGCTAGTAATTCTGCAAGCCCTCCGTTGTTTGCATAAAGGGAGAAGAAACAGGGTGAAGTATCTGTCAATGAGGATTAAGAGCACGGGGCTGTTCTCGGTATGGGGACTATTTTGGATAACAGTGTGTGTTAGAGCCAGATCATTGTGGATGGGATCTATAGCCAGCACTTTATTTACAAGAAACGCTCCCAGGGATTTATATACCTGCTTGGGATAGAGCAGCAAAGTGTAAACATTTACTCTCCTCTCTGACATACTGCTTCTCTCTCTGCAGAGAGATTACCAGGTAGCATCTTAAGCCAAATAATTTAAAAGTTGCATTTCTCCTCCCCAAAAATCTGCATTCTGGAATTCACTGCAACCAAGGATGTATTTTTACATATTACCCAATGTTCTAAATTTCTTCAGAAAAAGGATGATAAATCTTCGTTACAAAGGCCCACAACTGGAAGATTATGGCTGCAAGAAAGCTGTAGTTTGTAATGTGTTTATCTTGGATGGGAAGCCTTTGGGAAATATGCCACCTGGCATTAGGATATAGAATACGATTAACATAAACACGGTGCTATCTCTCTGCAAGTTATGTTAAAATCTCCCCTTCTTGTAGACACAGTCCCATTAACCTCTCAGTAGGCTCAGAATAAGAGGGGGAGAAATGACTCTAATTAGGCATAACCAAGCCCAAACAACTGGAAGAAAATTTAAGTAGAAAAGATGCTCAAAAATCTCGTACACATTAAACAACTCGATGCACCCACATGGGAGGCTCCTGTGCTGAATCAAGGCTGGAAACTCTCTTTTCCCAATTAAACAGGAGATTCTTGCTGCAATTAGGAACGCTGCATTCACCTAATTATTATGCCACCAAAGACAGCACTATTATTTAAATAACATGATGTGCCAAGCAACAGTGAACTAGCTATGATCTATACATAATATTTCAGTTATTCTGGATGTAATCTACAAGATTTTCATGTAAATTCAACACATGCTACTATGTATTCCTATCAGAAGTTCTTTTATTATATGTATTGTAGATACGTGGTCATATAATCCCGATATACTCCTCTCTGTGTGATGAGGGATGGCACGTGCCATTTGCCTGGGTTAATAATATGCCCCATAATATGCAAAAATACTCCAGAGTTCAGTGACCTGTGATACAATGTTATATTACTCTTTTTATTCTTAGTTTCTCTTTACTGAAAAATCAGTAATTGTCAATTCAGTTGATTGAGAGAAGGAACAGTTCCAGCTCACCAAAAAAAAGAAAAAAAAAATGTAAGTTTTGCAATCAGCCCAGATTGTTTTTTTCTTTTTTGCTTTTCACAGAACACTTATTTTGAAGCTAATAGTGTTGTAAAATTCATGCGACTCAACCTATTTAAATCAATTATTGCATCTGCTGCCTCTAAAGAAGGTTGCCTTTAAATGAACCTTTCTATGCATAGGGATATCGGATGAAATTGTTAATGGTGAATCGCTGGGTGGCAAAAAGGTGTCGATTTGGAAATGCTGAAGGAGGATGGACACCACCCATCCACACCGATGGTCCCAAGAGCAACCAGAGAGCGAATCCAGTCGGCCAGAGGTATAAATAGAAGCGGAGGATGAAGCCAGGCAGGAAACGATGACAGCGGTCGGTCTTTCCTACGGACTAGTCGGTAGTCGGTGAGCAGGTTTTTGCTTCTTTTTTTCAAGCCAGATTTCTGCTGCTTTTTCTATCACGTTTGGGTCTTCCTCCAAGCCCCGCGGTGCTGCAAGCCTCATCCCTCTAAGACGACCTGAGCAGAGCCAAGGGGCCGCGGACAGAAACGTCCTGAGTATTCAGAGGCAGAGCAGCCTCTTCGGCCGCGGCGGCAGAGTTGGTTCCGCATCTACCCCCTTGGGGGACTGGTTGCCCCTATCCTGGGGCCTCCGGTGCCGTTTGGGGCAGCAGACGGGGCAGGACAGGCCCGTTGGCGGTTCCGAGCACACGTGCTGCAGAGCTCGAGGCTCCCCAAGGAGCACGAGAAGGGACCCGGCTCCCTGAGTCACACGGGATTTTTCTCTCTCTTGGGTTTGGCTCTCTGTGTTTCAGACCCAAATATCTATCTGACTGAGGCTCTTCTAAACTGAGCCCTTCCATTCCCTGCACCTCCTGTAAGTCGGGTGAGACCAAAGGTACCCCCAGAAGCTGCTACACAGTCACCACGCTCCTTCTCGGCAGTTTCCTTGAACGCTGTTGGAGTGAAGCTCAATGTAGGCGGCCGAATGGACGCCGATAAGGGAGGAATTGCAGCAGCAGCATAAACTGCTCCCACAGGGTCGGCCCCGTGGGGGTCCATCCCACGCAGCTCTGCGCTGCCCTTGGTGGACCCGGGCATCACGTGGCCACATGAGGCATCCGAGTCATCTGTTAATCTGCTTTGAAGCACATGCAAAAAAAAAACCAGAAAATATATATATATATATTGGGGTTATTTTCCCCTCCGTGCACCAGCAAACCAGCACCGCTTGCTGCCCTGCCGCAAGCACGGCCAGTGCACGGGTCCTGCACGGCCACCAAGCGCTCTGAGCCGAGCGGGAAGCCACATCCCAAGTAAACACCTAATGGATCCCTTCAAAGCCACCTCAGGTGGGTCTATGCGTGTCCCTGTCCCCATAAAGACCCAAACCAGGAGGGATGCGAGAGCCGCAGCAAAAAACCATCCCCAGAACAGGCAGGCAGCCAAACGCGTGCGAGCCCCGGGACACGCGATGGCCCCGCTGCTCCCGGGCGTGCACATGGGAAGGAGGAAAAGGGAGAGAACGGCAGCGGGGAAACCGAAAGCAAAGAGGAGGTCACTGCGCTCGGGTCCCTCTCCAAAGGTCACCCCGGAGGCGTAGTCCATTCCAGCCGCAGGTAGTCACGCATCCACGTGGCCGTAAACTGGAATGTGAAGCTGCGATTCCCATTCGTTTAGGATTGTGGGCCCTTTGGGACGGGAATAAGGAACTTTTTTGCTCAAGCTTCTTCTCCCGGGGGAAAAATAACAACAACAACAACAAGCAGAAAATAAAACAGCCTTAAAACAGGATATTCCCCGCCCTATCATAAAACGATCCGCTTCCCTTTTTCTGAAATGAGTGGCTCTAAGAAGCAGACGAATTCTTGCAAAACTCGAGGAGCTGAGTAAATACTGAAAAGCTCCGCTGGCTTGGGAAGAATTCCTTACCAGGAACCCTGCAGACATTCCTAGCCACGGTTTCCCTCATCCTGAACCCACACGATTACTCTAGCGCTTTTATTTTGACAGCTAGAAGCGATTTTGCAACTCCAAAAGCCTTGTTGTGGAGGAGGGAGCCTTATCCCGAGTGTTTCCTTACCCGGAAATGTGGCAATTTGTGTCTGGAAAGGTGGAGAGCCCGTCGCAGCTTTCTGCTCCACGCGAAGAAGTTGGGGGAAGCAGGAAGTTTGCGGAAGGAAGAGCCGCGGGGCTGTGGATGCGAGCGGAGCCACGGGCAGTTTTAGTCCTGATGGGAAAGCCCTTGGCTTGCAGGAGAGAAGGATGGGATAAGGGGAGCTCGGATGGGGTTGAGCAGCGAGAGCTGTGAGGGGATGTGCTGATGTGTTGGGTTTTCTGCTTTGGGGTCCTCGAGCCATGACCAAAATGGGGAGAGACGCGTCCCCTGCGGCGCGGTGGCCCCGTTGAGGCCCAGGCAGAGCGGGCGGGAAGGCGGCGAGGGGCTCGGGTGACACGAGCGGTGACACGGGTGACACGAGCGGTGACACGGCCGGGCGGCACCAGCCGTGGGCGCGCGGGGCCGGGCCGGAGGCGGCAGGGGAAGTTCCTCTGGGCCACGGCGTGGGGGGAGAAGCCCTGGGGCTGAGAGCCGGCGGGGCAGGGCAGCTGTGCCGGCCCGGAGCGGCGGTACCGGGAGGTTCCGACCCCGACGTGAGGGGTTTCGGGTGCCGGCCCGGAGCGGCGGTACCGGGAGGTTCCGACCCCGACGTGAGGGGGTTCGCGTGCCGGTCCCAAACGGGGACATTGGGAGGTTCCGACCCCGACGTGAGGGGTGTCGCGTGCCGGTTCCGAGCGGAGGCTCCCGCGGCCGGG
>VWPW01021837.1:66566-102993 GCA_013389825.1 Crypturellus undulatus
GTTACCTGGGCGGGCCGCGGCTCTTCCCGTCTGGCCCGTCCCCCCGCGACGGGAAGTGGGAGCCGGGAGCCCAGCTCGGCTCGGCCCGGCTCGGCTCGGCTCGGCTCGGCCTCGGATCTCCGCGGGGCCGCCGCGCTGTGGTGGCCGCTGCTGGCGCTGGGCTGCGCGCTGGGGGCCGCAGGTGAGGAGGGGGCGCGGGGCTGCGGGCTTAACCCGCGCGGGGAAAAATAGTATTAAAAGAAATAACTCGTTTCTTGATAAAATAGAAGCGTGTCGGGGCGCGCCAGCCCCGTGCGGGAAGGGGGATGCTCGGGGCCGCGGGGCTCGGAGCCCCGACGCGGCTGCGGGGCCCGGCCGGGAAGGGAGCGCAGAGCGCGGCGCGTTCCCGGCAGGAAGGAGCGGGATCGGGATCGGGATCGGGGCTGGGATCGGGCCGGGCCGCGCGCTCGTGCGCCGGGGCTGAGCGCGCCCGGGGGGCCACCGAGTCCCGGTTGTCGCTCGCCCGTGTGCGACAAGGCGAGCGCTTGGGCGCTCCGTGGTGTCCCCTGCCTTGCCCGGCTTCGGGGCTCCAAACCCGACCCCTGGGAGAGGCAGGAGGACAAAACGCGCCCGCGGAGCCGGGTCCGAGCTGCTCCTTAGTGCTGCTTCCCCGTTAGAACCATTGGCAATAACAGGTTTGTATCGCGCCGCGTTGCTGCTCTCCCCTTGCAAGCTTTTTTTTATAGCCAACGGTGGCTTTTATTTGTTATTTTTTTCCAGCAAGAAGTAGCATCCTTTATACATTTTGTGGCTGGCCTTGGAGGTGGTCTGCTAAGTTGTACCCATGAGATTTTAATAACAGAAATCCTGAGATTGGCCAAGCCACTGAACGAAAGCAGATCTGCAGTCAGATGTAATATTCAAACACGCACTTAAAAATTGTATGGGGTAACCTAGGTTTGGGGAGATTTTTTGTTAATAATATTGATTCGTTTGTTTATAAACCTTGAGTACGCCAGGTTTAACCCTGCGCTGAGCAATAGTTCTGCTTGAGCTTCCAGATTTCTGTTTCACATTCACTAAAAGGAAATGTGTGGATCACCAGAACAGTGATAAAACTAAAACCATGTATTCTAATTCTCAAAATTTGTGTTATAATAGTTAATAAAAACCTTGATCAGAAAAAAATAGAATGCTCAGAGCTGTGTCGTCCTGCTGATTTTTTTTTTAACTGAATCTAAAGGAGTTAAGCGATACAACACTGTATTTGTAAACTTAAGTGGTACAGCACTGCATTTATAAACTAAGGCCCCAATGCTGTTGCCAAAAGTTCTAATTTTTTTAAGTAGAAAAGGCAATAGGCAAAGATGTTGTGGCTGGGCTCAGTGCTCGGAGGAAAAGCTCTGTTTTAGTAGGATCTTTAGAGCTAAAAGTTCTCTTTGGTTGTGAGCTCCACGGTAAAAGTGAACAAAACAAAAAGTGAGCTTTGCGTATGCCCCTCGCAAAGGAAAAGCTTCAAAGAACAAGTCTGATGATGCATCCCTGAATGCTTAAAAACTTGCAGCAGTTAGGTGTAGTGTTGCTAAGAGCGGTCAGATTGAGATGGCAAAATCTGAGCAATTATTCCCATTCTGTGTGCAAATATATGCTATAAAACGTACACATGGACGTGCAAACAGCAGCTCCATGTGATGCCAACTATAGCCTGCTCTCTAGCCCCCGAATGTCTGAGAAACTTCTGGGAATTGGAGGAATTTTGAACTTCGTGTTTTGGCAGCGCGGGCTCCAGCGGGGTGTAGGATCCCGGTGTCCCGCACGCTGCCACCGCAACAACCGCTGTGTTGTGGGTTCTGCACCCATCTGGTGCCATCCTGCCCTTCTGCCCCAAATCCTGGCAGTTTTGCCCTTGATTTCGTGGCATTTGCAAGAGCTGGAGTGCCGGGTGACATTAGTATCAAGTGAAACTACTGCGTAACACGGACGGTTTCTTCCCACACTCAAGTAGGTGGTGGTGCTTCATTAGTGATACTGGTAGATGCACCGGAGAACCATTTATTTGGCCTCTTGTTTCATGTTTTTAATAGTGCACAACACAGTAGTCTTTAATAAAACTCACTCCCATTTTTCCTTAGGAAATCACCTGTTGGTATCTCTCTCCAGCATTTGATTCTGATACATGATTTACACCGTTCTTATCCCGGCAATTTTCTCCTCTGTGCTTAACTCCCCTTCTCTCCTTTCTAATATAGTCTCCAAACTGGTGACCAAATATTGAGTGTGCCGTGAGTCAGAGCGCGGGAGTGGGGTCGCACATGGGCTTGTCTCGGCGCGTATCTCTGAGTCAGGTTTTCATCCTTCCCTGCTTTCATCCTGCTTTTTGGAGGGGTTAAAAAAAAATGTGCCGCTCGATTGCGCCGGCAGCAAATTACTGTTTGTCCCACACTGATTTTGCTTACGGTGCAAAAGCATTAGAGGTGCAATAGATACGCAATAGAAAACGTGTTCTGGTGCTGCTGGTGGTTCTGACGTTCTCGTTCGTGCTTGGATTGGGCTAGGGCATGGCCGTGGGATGCAGTTGCTTTTTGAAGGATTCTCTCTAAAACTACGTTGTTGGCTAATTTGTGGAATGAATAAGGCATTAGCTGCCCTGCAAAACTGACGTACAATGTTTACTAAAGCTTGCATGATGTTAGCTCACAGCTGTAAACAACTGGAAAACAGGGGCACTCTAAAAGTCTTATTTTCCTTCCTCAGTAAGCATATGCCACTGCCACCCTACTGTTACCTGCAGCAATTAATTACTTAAAATTACTTTAAATTAAGTTCTGGAATGATTTTCTATAATTATCTAAGTGACTGAGGGCAGAGCTAACAGTAACGAGCAGAAATGTTTTAGTAGGCAGTAGCTTATTTGATAGCGATAGGAACAAATAGGAGAAGCCGTTTGCCTTCTTTTCCATGGGAGAGTTAAAAATCTACCAGTGTTATTGATGGTAAATTGTCAACCGACAGGACTGTTATTCTCCAAACTTCTTCTTTCTTTTAGGAGCAGAAGTCCTACCGCCTCCATCCAACCTAAACTATTCATTCATCCAAATCTGCACCCTGAACTGGACGTGGAGAGCCCCAGAGGGTGTCAGCAGCAGCTGCGACCTCTGGTACTCCAGCGACATCTTCATCAACGAGGTCTCTCAGAAGCAAAAGGTAGGTTCCTCGGCTCTCGGAGCTCCTCTGTACTCATCTGCACTCCAATTAATGCATAATTGTGGTAAAACTGGGTATGTTTATTTAGGCATGCGTACACATATAAGTACGGCTTGTAGTTCTTGTTGTGGGATCCAAACCTCAAAAAATGAGTCATGACAGCATGCGGAATATTCAGATCAGAAAAATCGGTCTGTGGCTGTCTGATAAGACGACTGTTACTGATAGCTCGCAAGCACCATAATAATGTGTAAAGAATTGTTTCATTATTTGTTTTCACCGCTTTCTATTAAAAACACGTAACTAGGGCAGGCTCCGTCCTCGCGATACAGCAGTGAATTTGCAAAGCCGTCCTCCTGCGCTTTGAAGCCGGGCCAAGGAGGAGGCATGCGCATTCATCTCGGTGTGCAGAGGGGAGGCTGTTTATTGTCCTCTGGAGGCGATGCCAAGTATTAAAGCATTCCTGCATCTGCACTGTCCCAGCACACGTACTTACTGGCAATTATTTATGGGGACAGTGCTATGAACAGGACAAATCCGTACCCNGGCAATTATTTATGGGGATTGTGCTATGAACAGGACAAATCCGTACCCTGAAAACAACTGCAGTATCTGTTCGTTGTGGGCTTTGCCTTCTATTCCTCGGCTTGCACCACTGATGTGATTCACGGTGTGCCTCGCTGCGCCTTGTTTCACCGTGATGGGGTGTATTTTTTCAGTGCATTCCCAATAAGACAATGCTCAGCCCCTAATTTCTACCTGTCAGAATGCTGAACGTGGAACATATCTTGGCTGCAGGGCTGGCAGTCCTGTTATTTCGGATATAGTTTAATTGACCCGATGTTTTCACAAGGATGCCTCGTGAAATAGTCCTTTGTCCTTGAGTGCTATTATAGTTTTATGGCCTGACGTGCGTGGTGGCCTCCTTGCTAGCGCTGCCATATCCTTTCTGAGAGCTCCAGGATATCCTGGACCTGAAATAAGAGGGCAGTTTCACAAGCAGCTTAGCTGATCTAGTGGCTTCACGCTGCAAACGTAAAGTTTCATTTTTGACATCCCCTTATCTACGGATGGGCTGGGTGTTCACCAGACTGGGAGCCAATTGAACTTGCTAACTCAGCTGAAACCTGTTTACATCTCCTAGTAGATTAATTTTCTGCTTGGCCAACAGTCCAATGAGTTTGTGGAAGGGCCAGACAAATGTCAAGTGAGCTTATGGAGGGATCTAACACGTCAGGAGCCGTAAAAGAGCTGTTAGCTGCTGGTTTCATCTATCTCATTGATCTTTCATCTCATTGATCTTATTGCATTACAGCTGATAGAGTCCACTCTGTTAATGGCTGTCTGATTTCCTTTCTCATTCATTAATGTGATCTACTTGTCTGCAGTTAAGTAGAAGAGATATCTCCCTGGTCAAATAAAAGTTGCTTAAGACATTGTATGAGAAAGGGGTGTTTTCCTCACTCAAACACATACGAGCCTCATTTCCAAAACTGGATGCTCATGAGCTTCTTGGGCCTGCTGCAGTGTCATTCCACCTAACAACCATCTATGGATTTCTCTTTTGGTAAAGTTTTCCTTTGCTCCATGTACATCCTTCTTATTGCATCTCAGTTAAGTCTTTGGTCTTTAGGTCTGCTGGTCACATACACAAGTGCAATACACAGAAAGATGAAGGTAAAATTACGCTTGGAAAACTCTAGAGTGCTTATTCTGCATTATCCTTAAAAACTTGCTCTGAGCTTGCTCCATATCATACTAATTCCTTGGTGTCCGTGTGGGCTAGTGTTTATGCCTGTAGGTAACTGCATTAGGAGCAGGAGAAGTTTCATGCTGAGCTGTGAGTGCGCCTGATCACAGCGATGAGCTGAGCACCATCGAGTCCCCTGCATGTCTTCAGAAGGTCATTTCGTTGGGCTTGAGCTGCATTTTTTGATGGATTCTAATATACTCTTACATTAGTAGCAATCTCCTTGCGCACGACAAACTGAATGTTCTCATTTTTGTTTTTTCCCCCTGCTTTAAACCCAGGAATGGAACAGGAATCTCTTCCGCGTGACTGACATGCTCATGGCCGAGGAGATGGGGTTCAAAGTGAGAAGCGAATGCAGACACAGCAACGGCAGCGAGCCCAGCCCATGGGTAGAGACCTCCGTTCCACCACCAGGTAACACCCCAGGCAGCAGGACGAACCCAAACGGGCCAGTCCTTGGCATCGTCTTATCTTCTGAGCACTTTTAACAAAATATTGCATGAACACGTGAGAACGAGGTATCTCAGGGCAGAGCCAAGGAGTTTATCGGATAGGAGAGTAAAGAGCAGGATTGACGTGGTAGCCTTGGGCAAGCCAGGGCCCATCCAAGGCTGCAGTGGAGCTGATGGTGCAAGGTAGAGCGGCTGAGGCTTTTTGGGAGGAATTTAGAAGCTCTGCAGTTGGGAATAAGGTGCATCACCTGAATAAGATGATTCTGCTGTGTGTAAACCGAGACGGAGTCTTCTGGCATTTCAAATCCTATAGGTATTTAAGAGGTATTATTAGATATTAAATACCTTACTTGATGCCTCATGTAAGGTATTAAAATACTTGTCTTTGTTTTTTTAATCTAGAAATAAGACATGCATAGAAGAATTGTTAGAAAGAAGGCTTTGAGCAAGAATTTGTGCTTTTCCTCACAAAAATGTAATTATAATGTGTATTGCCACAGGGTATTTTGGATGCCCAAAGCATAGATGAGTTCTAAAAACTGATGAGGCAGATTGGGACAAGAAAGGCACCAAAGCAAGAGCTATTATTCTCCAGCTGAGGATATCCTTGAGCTGCTGCAGCCTGGAAGTTCAGAGGTTATAGCGAGGAAATGGGGCTTCTTGCATTGAATAATAGAACTCCGTTTAATCCAGGATCCTGGCTCAGGATGTGTGAAAGCGCCTTGCAGACAGGAGAATCTGGGAGCGTCTCGGATTCGTCTGCGTGTCCTTTGAAAGGACGTTCTGCAAAGCCGGGGAAGCGGGTTGTTGCGACAACATGTCCTAAACAATTAAAACCCTTGGGGGCTTTAAAAGTTTGCTTGCAGAAAAATATTTTTAAGTGCCTCTTGGAATGGGAAAACCAGTTTCATTTTCGTCTATGTAGTCACAGCTTCAGTGAGCACACGCTCACGAGTAGGAATAAGCTTTGGATTTGCTCTCAATAATAGTCTGGACTGTCGATTAAAACGATCACTCATTTTTAGGTTTTGGAGATGTCGCTACATGTTGAAAGAAAAACATTTGATAAGCTGTAATATGTTAATACGTTAGGAAAGTGTATTTTCCTGGTCGTACAATGATGCAAGATTGAATATGAAAGACATCCTGTAATTGCTCTGCCTGGCAGATGCATTGACTTCTCTGATCGCAGTTGCTATGTGCTCATTTGTTTTTATGTTCTGTAACTTGGGTTTCCATATGTTGAAGAACAGAATGTCTGGTGACATTTGGGTCTCAGTTAAAAACTCAGCTTACCCCCATGTTGCTTTTATCCATATTTCAGATTGGCAGGTATTTCCAAATGCAGAATACAGAGAAATGAATGTTGTATCTGGAGATAATTAAATGCTGGCTATTGTTAACATTGATGGCTGTAATGATTCAAACAAAGCCAAGCGCTATCTCTATAACTGCCCATTGCTTTAGCTTCTTTTTAATTGTTTTTTAAGAAGAACTTCCTTACTTAACACCTCAAATTCAATATCAGATAATTCTGAGGAACAGTGCACAAAGTCATGCCTTGAGATCCAGCTGGAGGTAGAAGTTTTTCGGGTAGACAGAGGTAGAAATTTTGGTATCAGATGCGATGTTTCCCTGCTGAAAAAGGGAATATCTATCTCAGAGGCCTCTCCAACTTGCCTTGCAGGTATTCCGGGTACTGCTGCTGTGAACTTGGACTGCGTCTGGCACAATTTGGAGTACATGAAGTGCCAGTGGCTTGCCGGGACAAATGCCCGCAGCAATACCAGCTATACTCTGTTCTACTGGTTGGTATTAACTTCTGATTCTGAATCTTAAACTCCTTTAAGTCTTTCCTTTAGTTTTCCATTCCTTCTGGTGTGCTCTGCTTGTCTCTTTCCTGCTGTTTTGGAACATCCCGAAGCTCCGTGCGCGCGTTCTGCTGCTGGGTCCTGTCCAGCAGAAATCTGCTGAAGGTTCAAGAGGTTGCCGAGTCTTTTCGGGAAGCTGAATATTTACACGAAGTAATAGCTATTTCTGCAGCCCATTTAAAAATAACTGCTGCTGCTTATCTTTTTTAATTGTGGATTCAGCAGGGAGGAGTCAGGACTGCGCCAGGCAAACATATTTTGTCTTTTCTTTGCTGCCTGACAAACTTGTGTTGCAATTGCAATGCAATTGCAATGTCACAGCTGCTCTGTAGTGCGTATGTCAGTTCTTAAATCACTGGAAAGCAGTATGGGAGCATTAATAACACTTACCAGCAGTTTTACTTGGATCTTCTATGTCATAAATCATGGCTTCCCCTTGAAAGTTATAGAGAACATCTTTTTATCATCATCTCTGCTTGCCAGTTAGCTGCCATAAATGGTCTCTTGTCCTAGAGGAGCAGAGTTGTGGTTTGAGGAAAAATTGAGGAAAAATCCATGCACACTGATCTGTGCCTGCTTCTGTGTGTTAATTCCTTATGGGAAACGCCAGGGTGCATTAGCTTCTACAGAAATGTTGAAATTTTATTTCTGAAAGCTCTACATCATTTTTTTGGCTTATCTGACCTGACTAAATTAACTTCATTTTTTCACTGCAGTGTAGTTTTAAATATATTTTGACAAAAAATAGCAGAGAACTTGCTGTGTATATATGTAGACAGTGCTATAGGCTACAGCCGTATGTGAAAACACTTGGAAGTCAAACATCATTCTTTCAGGTTCGGTCCAACCTTTCCCATAACATAAAAAAAGGCACTTTTAAGTTTTGAAGACGAAAGCTAGGGTGAAACGCTTGATTTGAGGGTTGAAAGATGCGTTTTCTGTAATGCAGAGTTTTTTCAGAAGTGACTGGATAACTTGGGAAAATAGCACTTTATTCTGTGTTCTTCCTTGTTTTTTTCCTGCAAAAGGTATGTTTTTATTGGAAGTGAATATGAGCAGAACATCTGCTTATAACAAACAAATCCAGTCTCCGCACAGTAATAGTGGGTGAGGTGGAGCTGGTGGNCTGGATAACAAACTTGGAAAAATAGCACTTTATTCCATGTTCTTCTTCCTTGGTATTTTCCTGCAAAATGTATGTTTTCATTGGAAGTGAATATGAGCAAAACATCTGCTTATAACAAACAAATCCAGTCTCTGCACAGTAATAATGGCTGCAATGGAGCTGGTGGGTCCGGTGCTGTGTGCTCCGAGTGCCTCATCCTCCCGAACCCCAAAGGAGGGATAAAAAGGGGTCTGGGACTGCAAACGACCCCATCTGAAGCTCTGATTACTCCTTTTTGTGGTGCAGAGACATCAGTTCTCCTCATTTTCTGGGGAGGAAGAGCCCCAGGGATATTTTCCCTTTTTGGACCAAAGAAAAATGAGGAAAAAGGCAGTCACAGCCTCTTCACGTTCTCCAAAGGGAGCACTGACATTTTGGGAAGAAAATGAATGCAATAGGTGAAACTTAGCTTTCTTGAGCAAGAGCTCAGATATTTTGCTAAAAGTGGTAAATTAACTGTTCCCTCACAGAAGTGAAATTGTCTTGTTGGGCAGAGATCCACATTGATTCAATTCCTTTTTCTTTTCTTTCCCTTGAAATTGCTTTCCCATGGGAAAATGTGGAGCAAAGCTGGGACTTGCTTTCAGTTTTAATTCTTGAATACTCTTTGGCTCCTCTCTTTTCTACTACTGGAAACTATCAAAATAACAGTCCTTTTGCATTTTATAATAAATAACAGGAGACTTATTTTGTTTAACTTTATTTTTACATATGCTATAGCACAACTTTTATGCAGGACAGCTCTTTAGAATTTGTAAAATAGTTTTAAAGACAAGTTTTCCCCTATCAATCAGTCCTATTCTTCTGAAGCTGAAAAAAATGTATTTTTATTCTTACAGGTATGAAGGCTTGGGAAATCATGAGAAGTGCAGCAATTCTTCTGTACATGAAGGAATCTTTGAATGCATTTTCGATTTTAGCTTTCCCAAGGTCACCAATACTTACCCAACTATCAGTATTTTGATTAAAGATACTTCGGAGGAAATCAGGCCTTTATGTGCACATAAAAATCCTACTACCCTTGGTAAGTTTAATACCACGTTACACAAAGCATTTGGAGTTTACTGGTATGTCAATGTGTTTGAGAAATTTGCAGCTTGTAGGCAGTGGATCAGACAACATGATGAGATGCTCTCTCCTTGTACTCATTTCTGATTTAAGAATTTTGCAAATAGGATCTGTTTTGTTTTCTAAAATATTGAATCCAAATACTCTCTCTTTACTCTTTGATGTCTGTTTTTTTTCCTCTTTCTGTTTTTCCTAACTCTAGCATGTGTATAAAGTCGTTCAACACAAGACTTCTTTTCTAACCAATAATACACAATTTAAAACTATTTTTTTCCTATTTTGCATTGCAGTAAAACCTGCTACGCCCAAAGTGGTTGCACTGTCAAAGGTTAATGATGACATTCGTCTAGAATGGAGCCGACCAGACGCCTTCCCAGCAAGTTGTCTGTATTACGAGGTGGAATACCGCAGGGGTGATAAGAACACTGCCCAGATAATTAAAGTAAATTTTCCTTATTCACAGTTACCTGTATTAATATATTAGCATTAATATGTAAGAAGAGTCCAATTAAAGAGGCAGAGATCTCTGCAAGTAGAATTTCCCAGGGGATGTGCTGTATTGTAAATACCCATCTGCTTCTCACTGGTTTGGGAGAGCTTTGCTCTGTTGGGGTTGTGTTTTCTTATGGTCGGGCTGCTCTCCAGTATGTGACTTATTTGGTCTCGGATGTTGTGGCTTGATTGCCATAGAGCAAGATTATTTGTTGGTATGCACCGGGGATTGTCCAGGAAATCAAGAGGATTAAAAAAAATAGATGGAGGGTAATGGGGAAAAAAGTGTGCTTGCGTCATGTGTGTCAAAATATGTTGACTTGAAGGCGTTGACTTGAGTGTCTGGATTTGCTCAGTCATGAATCTGAATAATCAAGCTGGCTGTTTGATCTGAAAGTAAAACAACATGATAAATTCAGAAATAAGGTGCCAGGGAGCTTATCTGACTGTTTGTCCTGTGCAAACGGCTGCAACTGGTATTGGAGCAACACGCTCCAGGAAGCCTGATCCTTAGATTGGATATAATTGAATTCCTATTCCAGCTCATCTTTTCCACTCCATGAGGTATCCCAGAAGACTTTCCTGTGGATAAAGCTTGATCCACATTGCTACGGTGACTGATAGAGGGGATTTCAGCGTAAATCACAGATGTTTAGGAAAAAAAAAATAAATAAAAAGCAAAATGCAGTTCCAGACACTGAGTCTTAGTTTAATCACCAGTGCCAAATGTTGTATAATAGAAGTGAGTCAGTTTAAGTGTTAGCCTTGGAATCTTTGTTTTGGCAGCAGTTTTCGTCAAGCTGATGGAATGCTATTATGTCCCTTTAATGAAGTTCTGCATGCACAGAAGGATCTTCCATAAAAACATCCAAAGTGCATTACCTGTGAAGCAAAAATGGACTTGTAAGGGAGCAAGAGAATACTGGTAATTGAACGTAGTATTTTTTTGTTTTTTTTTTTAACGCCAGGTTGAAGATAATCGTACTTCAATTCCCAGTGTTGATCCTAATACCAAGTATACTTTCAAGGTGAGAGCAAAACTGAAGTCCGACTGTTACAGCAGCAAGCTCTCCAGTGACTGGAGCGAAGAAAAGAGCATTGGTAAGAACAGCTCTTCTCTGAGTCTGTTGACATTCCGTGTTCATCTGGTAATCCTCTCTGTTTTTCACTTTCTTAGCAACTTTATCTGCCTTATAGTGTGTTTTGTAAATTAAGTTCCTGCCTACAAAAGCATTGTAGTCCAAAAATATTCAAACTGGGAGTTAGAGAACTGTTTATTTGTTATCCTTTTTCCTATAAGCTTCCAGAAACTTATCCTAAGTTTCTACATTTTTTTTTTGTCTTCCAGGTGAAAAGTCAGATTCCACAGTCTATTTTGTTTTAATAATCACCATTCCATTAATAATAGCAGTATCTACGATAATTCTACTTTTTTACCTAAAAAGGTAAGTAATCCTATACTTTTATTTTCAGTACACTGTTTCTGATTAGTCTTTGATTTGCATTATAATTAATTTTGTTTCCAGATAGCTACCCATGGTGTGACATGATGTGACATGTTTCAGCAGTAGATGATTTCTCCCTAATATGTATTGCATTAAAAAAAAAAAAAAAAGGCAACACTGGGTGCTTCAGTAATTAGAATTTAATTAGTTAGGTTGATAAACTAAATGTATGGTCTGGTTGCATTTTGGAGAAATCATATATATCTGCTTGCATCTGCTTACAGTTTCTCTATTTCTCTATTTTTAATTTGGGCTTCATTGCTTAAGAGAGGAGATGCAATGACCATGCATCAAGAAACTGAGGAATTCATTATGAAGTTCTTTGTACCATTTAAAAAAAAAAAAATCTCCTCTTGCTGCTGCCCTTGTCACCATTGGAACCTATTCAATATTTGGCTCCGCGTAAACATTCCCATTTCCTTTTGTTTGGGCGAGTGAAAGTGAACAGGAGCCTCCGTTGTGCAGGGGATGAAAGCCGGCCAGCAACAGCAGTTTGAATCACAGATTTTCACCACCACACCCAAGTATTGCCTTGAAATGCTGATTTTTAGATTACCGTCCCTTTCATTTAAAACTTTGCTTGTCATTTTTCCAAAGGCTGAAGATATTAATCCTTCCACCAGTTCCTGACCCTCGAGAAATCCTTAAGCGTATGTTTGGAGAGCAGAATGAGGATGCCCAGGTTAGTACCTGGCTCTTTGGCCAGCTGTTCTGTTGGAATTGGAACCCATAGGCTTCCTTTTCTTTTTTCCAGCTCTTTTTGTTATTTGTCTTTATATTTGTAAGTATACATATCATATGCAGAGAAATATCTACAATGCTAGGGGTCGTACAGAAATAATTACTTAAAACTGATACAGATCTTATCAAGTTGAATCATCTTTCTTCAGATACATTAATAGAATTTAATTAGATATATTAATAGATTTTAATTATTCTGTTATTTTTGCAGACTTCTAATCCCTTAAATGATTTTCTTTGCTGCTCCATTAAACTACTTTTCATGAACTTGAAAAAAAGTTTTATGTCTGCTGGTTGCTCCTGTTTATGCGGCTGGATAAAACTACTTATTTTCAGAAACTTATAACTATCACAGTTGCTGAGTTAGAAGATAAATCAAGATCTTTAGCTTCTTGGCAAAGGAGCAGAGCTAAGGATAGCTGGTTCAAGCTCTGGTTATTGAAAGATTTACTATATGCTCTCATTTCTGGAAAAATAAACATACTGATTATAGCAACTCTTGTGCAGTTTTTGCATCTGGGTATCTAAACAGAAAGAACTCAGTAGGTCTTTATAAAAAGAGCTACAAACCCTAACTCAGACCTGGAATTGAGGCACTGTACAATGTTCTCTGAAGACCATCCTTGCACGAAGGGACCTTTGGATTCACAGTGATATCTCAAAACAGATGCCCTCTNCTGAGGCACTGTACAGTACAGTGTTCTCTGAAGACCATCCTTGCATGAAGGGACCTTTGGATTCAGTGATATCTCAAAACAGATGCCCTCTATGAAGCCTTTACAGAGGGTAATAACTATATGGATTTCTGGTACCACATATTTCTTGGCCATTCTCAGCTGGACTGCAGATTTTTCCAGTCTCTCGTGGCTTCCCAGCTGCAAATAGAGTCCAAAGCTCAGCAGTGCCTCTTGCCATGGGCACACAGTGAGTTTCCCTAATAATAACCTGGAGCCAGGAGGATGGCATGGCTCTGCCCTCCTACTTTTTGCTTTCTGGATAAATATTTCAACATACAGCGAACTTTACAGGACTAAGATGATGCCTGTGGTCATCAAGATTGTAACTACTGTAGCTGCTTGTCTTGCTTTGAGTTTTATAACTGCCCTGATATCTGTATTTGGAAGGGCACTGTTAGACCCAGGCCAACTTTCAGATCTTCCTCACTTCCAAAGAGCACAACTCTTGTTAACCAGGCCTAACGTCCTTAAGAAACATATATTTTTGCACAATCACCCTGGCTTTTCACTGTAATATACCAAATATATTGTGAAACTCCTATGTCTTGCTTTTATTGGCCTGCCATGCTCACCGTGAAGAAACACTGTTAATTACATCGTTTTTTTCTTTCAGGGCGGTGTGAAGGAGGATTCTATGAACGCTTACAACAGGTTAATTAAGGAAGAAGAAATTCATTCCTTAGTTCTAACAGAAACTCTAGGGACCTCTCATCCTGAAAACGAAAACCGCTAAACTCTCTTCACCCAGGAATGACGAGGAAAGACTTTTCTTCGTGCTCCCTTACCTCAGGTGACAATGTAGATGCGGACCGGCCTGTGGGACATTCACCAATGTTCAACCGAGTCCTTTGTGAACCTTCTTGTACGTGTGATACTCGGAAGAACCATCACTAACACTGGCCATTCCTCCATCTCTGCTGGAACTGCTCGTCCTGGATCTTTCGAGATGAGCCTGTACAGAAACTTAATCGGTTTACACTCATGTTTGTGCCTCTGGTTGGACTGTAAATAGGCTTTTTTGGGAGCAGGCACTGCAGCTTTGCTGAAGGACTCGGTTCTGCTTTGCAGCAGGTGGGATGAGGCTCTTTTACAGCCCATGGCTCGTTCCTGCTGCCGTGTGGGTGTGCTGCGGGATGCCGGAGCACGTGGAATTGGAACATGAACAACCATGACAACCATGAACAGCCCAAGGCTTTGGTTGATGTGCTTCAGCTATGGTCTCATGAAACCCAATAAAAGAGAGTTTTGTTTTGTTTTTAAATGTATGTGAAAAGCCCCTTCACCTTGCACGGGTGTTCAGTCTACTCATACAACAGTTTTATGTTTTTATTATTTTTTTTATCCCTTCAGGTCCCTGTCCTCAGGTTTTTACCTTGCCTCCACGAGCTACGTGTGTTAAGCTTACTTTGTTTTAAATAGGGTTGTGCTGTGGCTGATGACTCTGCACTGAGTCGCATCCAGCTATGATTCTCCTTTGGCCATGCTGGCCTGAAAGTGCCTGATTTTGGAAGGTAAATCAGCCTGAGACTGTTTAGCCAAATTACCAGATAATGAATGTGTGAGTTTAAGGAGCCATGGCCAAATGCTTAGCACAAATTCTAAACCACAGAAACTGAATTCAAAGACTTCTAGGACCCATCCTCACTGCGGAGCTGATGGATGTGATGGAAGAGGGGATGACAGCCCTGGCTGACAGTCTGAGGAATAAGCTTTGTTCTTTCTCTAATGAAAAACTTCCTCTCAGATCTCAGAAATTTAAAAGCAGGGCGCTCCTTTGACTTTTCAAAATTTTCTCCAGCATTTGCTGCAGCAGCTCTTTTTTCCTTGCAAATCACAAATTGGTTTATTCTTTTTTTTTCTTTCTTTCTTTCTTTTGTGGTTTCATTTTGAAGTGCTTTACCCATCAGAATTCAGTGTATGGTGTCTGGCACAACTGTGAATTTTCTGTGCACGAAATTGTAAGTGTTGGGCCGTACCTTGTGCTGCAACAGTGGTAACAGCAGCACCTTGATTGTGCTCTGAGAAAAGGAGGCAGAAGGTAATGGGAAGAAAGGCATTTGTGCAAACTGGTTGTATTTAGCAGTCACGGAATTGCTTGCTCCTGGCAGCTTTCTGAGCAAATAAGTGTAGGCAATTTGAGGCAGAAAATCTGGGAACAGACCCTCTCCAAAGTTTGCCAGAGACAACTCCCATCACCACTAATTTACCTTTTAAAATTCAAATTGGATTCAATCAAAAATTGGAAGAGAAGAACTGCTTGTTTGGATTATCCCATTCTTGTAGCGCTAATGGAGCTTTGCCTTGAAAACACACACGTAAGTCCTGTATCCCCTCTGTGTTCCTTGCATTAATAAATCCAGTTGCTTCTCCTTGGACCTCTCAAAAATAATTTCCTCACATGTCTTAACATTAGCTACTGGGGGCAGAATTAGGAGGAGAAACGTGGCAGCACTTGTAGACCACATAAGAGCTTATAACTTTTACTTAAAATCAAGCTTAAAAAAAATCAAAATTGGTTAATGAAATGCAACAACAGCAAAGTCTCAGGGATATCAGTGAGATGTAACAAAACTCAGGTTTTACAAAATCAGCTAGCAGAAATATGTGATGTTCCAGTGGCAGAGGAATCGTGTGGGACAAAGAATTACTTAATTCCTTTGCCAACATAACTCCTTTCCCCTCTCCCCAGATCCATATTATGACAGACAAAAATATTTTTCAAATCTACCTCATATAGAATGTTGCTGATTATCGATTACTAGACAAGCAGAAACATATAAAAGGAAGCATAATGGTGTAATCTGAAGTTTTATGGCCTTCAGTAAGACAGTCAAGGAAGAAGATCCTTGATACTTTGTCCTAAAGTGTCTTTTACTCTGTTTTAGTGTTGATAATAAAATGAAAATGTGCTTTTTTATAAAAACAAATGAAGCAAATTCATAAAGCAAAGGGAAGAAAAAGAGATGAATGTGCTAGGCCAAAAGGAAGACTGAAGTGGGAAGGATGATTTATATCTTGTTAAAAATCACTTGAGTAATTCTTTATTTTCTGACTAATGGTTATTGACACTCCCCAACTCATGTATTTCTTGAGTCTGTGTTTTGGCATGTAGAGCAAACCTCTTAGTCTATGTTAATCTTTATATTCTCTTGTTTATGGTGTGTGTGTGTGGTTTTTAGCATGAGATTTTCTTAGTTTTGCTAGCACTTGCTCTTCCACTGCAGTTACTTGATTTGTAAATTTGTTTGAAGAATGAATAAATACGTTTGAATTTTTTTTTGATATAATTTCATGGTGGTTTGGTGTGTTGTGAAGATAAGCTGAGGCAGGAAAAAGACAACTGCTCAATAAGAGAAGCACGTTTGAGTCGTGCAAAACAGAGAAGAAAAGCCAAATATCTCCCTGTGCTCTTGCATTTTCAGTGCACTGGTGGTTTGGGGAGGGCTGAGCAATGAAGCTGGGATGGAGCGATGGCTTCACATGGCACCGTTTTCTTGCGCCGTTGGTGTGTTTCATTTCATAACCCAAGAGAGAATTCAGAAATTCTGCATCTGGAACTTAACAGAGCTTGCTATGACCTTACTAAAAGTAGTTTGGATATACGATGTTTTGGTTAGCGCTGAAGTCTTTAGAAACGTCAGGCTGTTGCAGTGATGAAAGCCATTACCTAGTGGTCCCGATCCAAAGGTGCTCAAGTGCCAAATAAACACATTAGCAAGACCTTCTGCAAAAGGCTCAGGGAAAGAAGCCTTCCTCTCCTTCAGGTCAGAGCCTGGATTATTCAAAATTAAGGAATAAATCAGGAAGTTTTTAGGAAGTAAAAAATCAAGAATATTTTATTTTCCTCTTCTCAGTTTTTTATGGCCATAATGACCACCTATAATTTTATTTGCTGCCCATAGATGACCTTTTTTTAGTTCAATAAATACCATGTGAAACAAAAATACTTGTATAAGTTTCCTGTATTTGGCCTGCTTCAGACAATTAAATGCTACTGTTTTTGTGAATTTTTACTGATTTCAATCAGGATAGGACATAACTTTAAATAAAGTCAACGAATGGACACGCTAGATTGCAAACCATGACATTTTAATGCTTGCTAGGTAGAACCGTGCGCTTACTGGGAATTTCCATTCAACGTGAAGTCTTCGAAGTCTTCAATAAATTTGCCTTTGAGTTCGAACTTTAAATATTCAGAATTTCCATTGGAAGAGAAATGTTGATTTCTTTTTTCTTCTTTTTTTTTTCTTCTTCTTCTCTGTTTCTTTAAAAGAGAACTTTCCGTTTGGGAGGGTTTTCCCCTCCCAGTGAGTGGAGGAGGCAGGTGGCTGGATGCGCAGGTAGATACAGGGCACCAAGGGGACCTCTTGCCCCACAGTGGTGGTGGGATAGTCAGTGCACGAGGTCCATCCGTGGGCATCATGAGGCTGCTGCAAGGTGCCAATATCACCATAGATCCACCAAAATAGTTCTCAAATAATTTAATTTTGCTCATTCGGTTTCTGCTGGAAGCACCGTGTCAATCAGCCCCGATCTGGTCTGTCACCAGCTGTAGGAACGTGGCTTCTAGGTGATAATCATCGACCAGATGTGAAGCCAGATTAACATCTTGCTACTTGAATGAGTTTCCTGCTGGCTCTGTTGAATCACAGTGAAAAGCAGGTGAGTTAAGATCACTACGATGTAAATAAATCTACGCTATAACCACAGCAAAGCAGCCTGGGTTTGGGTGGGAAGAACGGGAGAAAGGCAAATTTTTAGGTCCGGAAATCGTGTTTCAGGTTGATAAGGTGTAAGAACCTGAAAGCTTTTTGATGTCTTTTTGTTTTTTTGTGTCTTCTCTTTCCTCCAGCTACGTCTGCTAGGTTAATGAAATTGTTTTTCTTTACTTGTAAGCTCTACCTCGTTTATCCTTAGCGTGTCCCTTCTACAAGAGTAAAATTATCACAAAATTGTGTTCTTCAAGTCAAAGCTGAGCGCTGCTGTCATAGCAGAACTATGAAACAGCCGGGACTTTCTAGTACTATCTCTGTGTTCCTCGTTTTCCCTTTGCCAAAGTCTTTGAATTATTTTGATGGCAATTCCACAAAGCATCTATAAAGGCAGGTAAGGCATAATTGTACTCCTAGGTTAGTGCACTGAAGTTTTGCTGTATTTAATTTGTCTCAAATTGCTAAAATGGAGGTGGGTAAGAGTACGATGAGACCAAAAACTTAGCAAGATTGAGGTCGTTAAGGCCTGAACATCAGTATCAATGTTTGGAACTTGAGCTAATTTATAAATCTAGATGACAAGGCGGGAGTGACTCGAGCTGGGAGTTAAGCTAATGTCTTGCTTTCATAGTGGAGCTGGTTTTACATCTTTGCAATAAAAACATGCCAACCTCATGCTTCATGCTAGAAACAAATCGGCATGAATGGGGATCCTTTCTGGTTGACCTAATCTAAAGTCAATTAGATCACACAAAATCAACTGCTGCTGTCTTG
Source organism: Crypturellus undulatus (assembly GCA_013389825.1). Taxonomy (NCBI): domain Eukaryota; kingdom Metazoa; phylum Chordata; class Aves; order Tinamiformes; family Tinamidae; genus Crypturellus; species Crypturellus undulatus. The sequence continues at coordinate 85,020 of VWPW01021837.1, forward strand.
GCAATCTCTGTACATTTTCAGTGTAATTCAGTAAGGTTTGAAATCTCAGAATCCGGGTTTCTTTAAAGGTTTCTTTGCCACTTTTCCTGAACCTGCTTTAATGGGGCAAATGGGAACAAAATCTCTTTGACTTTTCACAGCAGCACTGGGAGCACCTCAGACTTGCTTGTTTTGCCCCTTGGAGCGTTTCACCTTCCTACACTACACGACCTCTGAGACTAATAAATTTCCTTTCTTCATGCAAAATGTAGGTGTAGAAACTCTGACAGTGCCAGGTACGTTGCTGAACGGGGCATAAATTACTCAGCCCTCCAACTGCCAAGGGTTCAGCTGCAACACGGAGTTGTCCCAGCTGTGGCTGTTTAGTTTTAAATTCCCATCCTATCATGCTCTGAACTAAGGAACTTAGGCAGAACCATTAGTTAATGTTTTTCCAGTAGACTTTCATATAGTTTTTGTTGCATATAAGACTCTTGGTCACTTCTCTTTTTTCTTTTCTCCATTTTTTCTCCTATGAGGAGTAAAACATAGAAATCCCAATAACTTGAGAGTGGAAAGGACTCTGTCCTCCTGAGTGCTGGTCTTCATGGGCTGTGTTTGAGTTTAGCTTGGAGCAACAATCCTGTAGGCTTGGGAAAACCGAACCATTTTTTACCAAGCGCATAACATTAGCTCTTTGGATTATGGGGGTTATGGAAAGTGATATTGAACATGCGTTTATTAAAGGCCATGTAAGGCTGAAAAAGTCCTCAGGGCGACACTGCCTTGGTGCTCTGAATCACGACGGGAGCAGAACATTTTGTGATGGATGTTTGTCCGACTGAACCCACTTGGAAAAGCAGCTCGAGTCAAAGTCTCCCTAGATGGTCCGCTGCGCTGCTGCATCCTTCTTAATTAGGAAACTCCCCTAATAACTAACCTAAATTGACTTTGCTGCAGCTCAAGCTGATTTCTTATCCTGCCACCCATTGCCATGCAGTGAAGTTGCTTTAGCAGCTATTTTGCATTTGGAAATATAACCCTTGGTTCTGCCTCTCTGCTGCTTCTTCTCCTGGTTAATGTTTTCTAAATCTTTCCTTATTCTTGCTGGCTTCTCTAGAGCGAAGTTGCTTTTTAAGCAAGGCAGCAGCATCCCCAGAAGGGCACGACCATCATCTTGCTGGTCTGTCAGTCTTTCCCTGCTATATCCGCAATGAGGGTGTTCTTTTTGTGTGTTTTGCTTTGCTTTTCGGCAAGAGATTATTGCACTATTAGTTCTCAGTCTGTGGCTTACTGCAATTCCAGATCTCTTCGAGCAATGACGTTGCCTTGTTAGTCATTCTTGATTGCAAAACTGATTTGGCCTCTCCGCGACTAATGCTTTTAACGTCTTGATTGAATTCCATCTCTTTCACTTGGGCTTTCGTGCCATTTAGAAAAAAAACTAGCAATTTTTTTCTCATGCTCTATGTCCCTAAGCATCTTTGTAACCATTCCTCACTCGGTATAATCCATGGAGTGTATTATATCACAGAATAGATGGATTAAGATGCTGAATAGGATGCTGAATAGCCTGACAGGCTCCTATAAACCATCGGCCCTCGCCATCCCGCTGGGCAGCCGAGTGCTCTTTAAGAGCATTTGTTTTCGTCCAGCTGCACATCCATTTCAGTGATTAACTGTCACATTTCCTCAAGCTGATTACAAGGACGTCGCCCTGCGCGTTAGCCCTATCAGAAAAGGAAACCGGATTGGTTTGGCCGCAGACTGTTTTTGATGCTTGATTAGATGTTGCCTGGTAAACACCGAGGAGAGAGGCTGCAGAACTGTTTGCTCTGCTCCAGGATTTCCCTGGGGATGAAGTCGGACAAAAGGATCGATCGGTTCACGGGTGTCTCCTTTCTGAAGACAAACACGGCGTTTGCTCCTCGCTTCTGGAGGCTTCTGTTTGCTGCAGCCCTCAGAGAACAGCCGGGTGTTGCGGCTTGTCTCGCCAGTAGCAGGTTGGAGCTCCAGGAACCAGAGACATCCTCCTCTCCAGCCCACTCTCCTCCTGCCTATTTGCTTCTTAAAATCCTCTCTGGTCATGGATGATTACGAAAATTAAAGCAGAATACATCAGGCACTGCAGCAGGCTTATTCTGCCCTTTCCCATCTGGATTTTCTTTTTATTTTCCTTTTTCTTTTTCAAGCTTGCATTGTATTCACTCTCTTCTCACATGCTTTGTCCTATATTAGCTGGAGTTCCTTACAGCCTTTCATCCTGTCCCAGGTCCCAGGGTAGGGATAGGGAAATCAGGGCTGGACCCTGCAGAGCAACAGAACATGCTCGAGGCAGTGGAGTTAACCAAGGTAACGACCACCAATTCCAGCCTGCACAAAACAGGATTTTTGTCACCCAGACGCTAAGCCAAGCTTTTCCTTCTCATCTTGAGTCCCCGTTGCTCTACCACATAAAGCAGGAGGACAAGTGGGTGGTGGGAAGGTGTCCTACGGGCACACACATGACCGCCAGAGCCAAGAACTCTCAAAGGGGTCTCAATGCCTCTCCTAAATAATTTCCTTTCTTTACATGTATTTTTGCACACTTCTCAGCTGCAGTTTTCAAAGTGTTTTCGTTTACGGTGTTGGGAAGTGCACGTAATGCAGATTTTTGCTGTGGCTGTGCTCTTGAGGCAGAGTAAAAAATGGGAAGTGTATCCTAAAAAACAGAAGCCAGAGAGTTCGGGGCTGAGTCTGTTACATTGATATAAAATCTATTGTACATAAAAAAAAAAAAAAGAGAATTTTGTCTTTCCAGAGCCCTGATTTGCGATGCTACAAATCTGAATGTTCTCATGCAACCTTTTATTTTATGTGTAATGGGGAAGTTGTAGAGCATCGTTTTAATGCGCAAGGGTTTGGTATTGTTCATTTTATCCAAGCGAGCACTTCCGTAGCTGCTAATTTACCATAACCCTAGTGCGGTGCTCGCGGATCTGCGGTTGCTGGTGGTGCCGGTATCGGAGAGCCCGTCTCTCCCCAGGAAGCAGCGGCGGCGCTTACACAACCCCGAGCTGATTCAGCTCCTCTGCGGCCCCGCTTCCTCCAGAGGAAATGTAACACCCTGTCGAGGATTGGGAAATGTTCCCTGTTCATTTATTTATTTGAAAAGAAAACGTCAGGAGGAAGAGGAAGCAGAGCTGCAGTGCGGAGCAAACCAGCACTGAGCAAGGACAGAACTGCCACGCTGGGATAGAAGTAGTTAAACTATTCCCAGCTATTCCAGCTCCCCAGGCAGGGAAGTGAGAGCCTCTGGCCCGAGGGAGGACAGGGACACCTGCGGCAGGACAAGTTTTGAGCCGCTCTCCGAACTCGCACGTGGCTGAAAACCCCCAAAATCACAAAAAAAGGGCACGAGCTCCCTGCATCTACACTTTTCCTCTACTATGTTTTGACAGTGCTTTGCCAGGGGGAAATTTTCTCCTATACTGGGAATTTGGTGCCTTTCCGAATGCTTTGGAACACAACCGTGATTTTTTTTTTTTCATATTTAAAAAATAGCCATGACCAAGCAGAGGTGATTTTCTAAATGCATTTCTCCTCATATCCTATTACATTTATTTCCTGACCTGTCGATTATTCTTCCAGCTTTATGTCCCTCTAGGTCAGATGAGCAAAATAAGCCTGCAAAGGAAACGTTTTCCTCGGCATGCACAGCTCGTAATGCGGAGGACAGACTTGTTAGCACATCCATGTCCCTGCATCTATTATAAATGAGTTGTGTGCGTCCTCTACAGGAATGGGTACACAATTAATGCTTTTATTGCACTAGCTAACTCAAATGAAATGTCTTTAAGTGAGGGATACAGAAACAACTGAGAAGGAATCTGGGATACAGAAACAAGGAGAATCTTGCCTTCCTTCCTTGAGAAGGAATCTTGCTGTTTTATGTAAGTTTAAACTATTTTCTTTTTGTAATCTTGCTACAAAAGTGAAATAAATCCTTCCTTTTTTTTCTATTTTTTTCTTTTTTTTTTGCCATAAACAAGCCCATGTAATTTTAAATCTAAATCCAGATAAAACTGAAAATAGCAGCATGTTGTATCTCCATGCGGATTCCACACTGAGTGATTGGCATTGGCACAACTAGAGCATTAGTTCTTGAGTCATGGCATACCATTTTTTCCCTTTTTCCTTTTTTTTTTTGGTGCAATCAAGGGCCAATTCCCATCTCTCCCTTAGTAATAAGGAAGGTGAACGCTTTGTTTTCCAATGGCAGGAGCTGGAGCTGCGGGGAGATGTCAAACACTGCGGGATGGAGGACAGACCTCGCGTCGCTCGTGCCCATTTACGAGGCCGTGCCGACACCGTGGACGTGCCAACCGCAGCAGCTAATGCTGGAGCACAGCTAGCTCCTAGGGAGAGCCTGGCCTCCTGCTTTTCGTGGGTTTTTTGTGTGTGTTTTGGTTTGTTTTCTCTTATAGCAAGTTAGTCCCTGCTCTGTTTAGCCGCTCTGGGCGCACGGCGCTGCCGAGAGGCGACACTGGGGGGCAGGAGTCGCCCACAAATGGGGCTACTCGTCCCCCTTCGCAGGTGGCCACCTCCAGCACAGGGTGCAGCGTGACCCCCTGCTTGCCCGGGCATCCCCCTGCTCGCCCTGGCATCCCCCTGCTAGCCCCGACACCCAGCTCCTCGCCCCGAGCATGAACCCAACGCGCATGAATATCGACAAGACAGGAGGAAACGGTCGCACGTTTCACCAGGGGAAGGTTCAGGTTAGAAATTAGAAAAAAATCTGCACAGAAAGAGGAGTCCAGCACTGGAGTAGGTTGCCCAGGGAAGTGATGGAGCCACCACCCCTGGCAGTGAAATGTGTAGATGAGGCACTTAGGGACATGGTTTATGTGATGGGTTTACAGCTGGACTGGGTGGTCTTGAAGGATTTTTCCAACCATAATGGTTCTGTGATTCCATGCACCCCGTGAGACCCAAAAGGGCTCTGGTTCAGGTGCAAAACACAGCCCAAGGGTGAGTGAGGAGTAGAAACCCTATAGAGCTGGCAGGGGCAGAGGGCTGGACACATCCCATGCAATGCACAGCTTTGCCTGCACCTCTGTCTCCTGGAGTTATTATTATTATTTATTGTTACTATTATTATTACGCACGCAAAATGGGTAAGGGCTGCCTGTGGTCACATTACCCAAGATCTGAGCTCATCAGTCAGCCTCATTTTCCTCCCTTCCCTTTGCAGAGAGGGCTCTGGCAACCCCTTCTTCCCTGGCAACAGAGCCAGTGTCTGATATTTTAAGCAAAAATCAGTTTCTCTACTTTAACCGGGTCAGTGTTTCCTACCAGGCAGCAGTGAGCAGCCCCTGGCCTTTGGCCAGCTGCCCTCGGACAAAACGCTGCATCCTCTTTCACGGCTGTTGGGCAGAGAGGAACCTCATGAGGTTCAACAAGGACAAGTGCAGGGTCCTGCACCTGGGCAGGAATAACCCCAGGCACCAGCACAGATTAGAGGTTGACCCGCTGGAGAGCAGCTCCACAGAGAGGGATTTGGGAGTCCCGGTTGACACCAAGTTGCCCATGAGGCAGCAATTTGTCCTTGTGGCCAAGAAGGCCAATGGGATCCTGGCTGCAGCAGGAGGAGCATTGGCAGCAGGTCAAGGAGGGGATCCTGCCCCTCTGCTCGGCCCTGGGGAGGCACCTGGAGTATTGGGGGCAGTTCAGGGCTCCCCAGGACAAGAGGGACGTGGAGCTGCTAGAGAGGGCCCAGCGTAGAGCAACAAGGGTGATTAGGAGACTGGAGTATCTATTGTATGAGGAAAGACTAAGTGAGCGGGGCCTGTTTAGCCTGGAGAAGACTGAGAGCCGATCTGATCAATATGTACAAATACCTGAGGGGAGGATGTAGGGAGGATGAGGCCAAACTCTTCTCGGTGGTGGCCAGTGACAGCACAAGGGGTAATGGGTGCAAGTTGAACCCCAGGCAGTTCCACCTCCATGTGAGGAAGAACTTGTTTATCATGAGGGTGCCAGAGCCCTGGCACAGGCTGCCCAGAGAGGCTGTGGAGTCTCCTTCTCTGGAGATCTCCCAACCTGCCTGGATGCCACCCTGTGCTCTGGGTGTCCCTGCTGGAGCAGGGGGCTGGACTAGGTGCTCTCTGGAGGTCCCTTCCAACCTCAGCCATTCTGGGATGCTGTAGCTCCAAGGTCTAGAAGATGGATGCTGCGGTCGTGAGGCGCTGCTGGAGCCTCCTGTGCCACTCCGCATCCCTCTGTGGTCCGGATGCTCCCTGGGCACCATCATCCGTGGATGGACAAACCACCCCGGAGCATCCCGGGCAACTTGGCATAAATGCAGTCCTATAATATCCAAAAAAATCAATGCAATGGGACAAGCTGATGGTGCTCCGGGTCTGGCCTGGCTTGGAAGAGCTACCTTGGAGTAAGTACACAGGGAAAAGCATTGAGGGCAGATGGGGGTGCCCAGGCCCTCTTTGAAAGCCTGAGATGACAGGGAACAGGGACATTTTGTTAATAAGCCACTAATGACAGTCTCTCTGGGCTTTCTTAAAAGTTAATAGCTCGGCTCTACCTTGCCTCTTGTTGGCTCTGATGTCAGCAGCCAGAAATCCGGTTAAACCAGCCTGACTTGCAAATGAAAGAAGTGTGTGATCTGGTGTCTTATCTCTCCCCCGCCCCCAAGCCGCCGTCCACTGCAGGCATCACAAGGAGCTAATTGACTTTTGAGCTTCCTTTTCCTGCTCCAACACCTCAGGTGACTGCGTTATTTTTCTCTCGATTTTGTTTCCTAAACAAATGAGCTTCAAAGGCGGCGCTGGTGCAGGTGTCGGGGATAAATACCTCCCAGAGAGCCGGGGGAGAGGCCGTTGTTGTATCTTTGGGGGAGAAAAATGTAGTTTGTGGTTTTGCTGTCTTGCAGCTCACCCTGATGGGAATTAACACCTAGGAATGATGCTGGTCGCATTCCTTATCCTCCAGAGAAGAGCCAAGAGGGATATTTTGATGGAGAAGACTGGCATGGAGCAGTTTTCCAGGAAAATGGATCTTCACAGGAGTCCAGCACTGTCCAGAGAGGAGAGATGTCCATGGGGTTTGCCCCCTGGTTGGGGGGCAATCCAGAAGGGACATCTCTGACTTGGAGCAGGAGCCTGGGACCAGGCATGTTGCCAGGCTGTATTTCCCTCTCCTCACCTGGAGCCCCAGGGAAACAGCGGACGCTTGGAGGAAGCTTGAGATGCCACCAGGAAGCCGTCAATGTGACTTGTCCAGCTAGCCCCGAGGTGACAGGGCACCCATGTCAGCCCCGAGGNGTTTTCCAGAAAACTGGATCTTCACAGGAGCGCAGCGCTGTCCAGAGCAGAGGAGAGATGTCCGTGGGGTTTGCCCCCTGGCTGGGGGGCAATCCAGAAGGGACATCTCTGACTTGGAGCAGGAGCCTGGGACCAGGCATGTTGCCAGGCTGTATTTCCCTCTCCTCACCTGGAGCCCCAGGGAAACAGCGGACGCTTGGAGGAAGCTTGAGATGCCACCAGGAAGCCGTCAATGTGACTTGTCCTGCTAGCCCCGAGGTGACAGGGCACCCATGTCAGCCCCGAGGAGCAGCAGGAGATGCTCAAATACCGCAGGAGAGCAGGCAACCAGACGAGGAGGTGTCACACGAGGGACGATTGGGATGCTCAGGGCTGCGGACAAGTCTGTGGCCAGCCTGGATGTTATGAATTCCCAGCAGCTCTGCCTAGGCCTGGAAGAAGAGAGGGATCAGGAGTAAAAGGGACACAGGGCAGGGGTCTCCAGATGGAGCCGTGAGGAAACCCCATGAGCTATAAGCAGATGGCTCCAGCATCGTACCCCACAGCTCTTCCCAGCCTGTATTTTTCCTGCTATTTAGGCTGCTTCCACAAACTGCTCTGTTTCCTAAAGTGCCCACCTGGCCCAGGCCCAGCAGTTCATCCTTTGGCTTGTCCAAGTCCTTTTGGGAGAGGCTGGTGTGCTCCTCTTACCCACGAGATGATGTTTAACCAAGTGGAGCCTATTTTGTTCTAATGATCTTTCTGCATTGGCACCGTTGCCCTTGAGCCTTCCCTCTTCTCCCTGAAGTTTTCAGTCCGTCAGCATCTTCCTTGATGGGCCCAGCCATGAGCACCTTCTCCTCAAGGTGACTGCGCTTTGCACTTACTCTGTTCAGTTTGCAGCCTATTATCTCTGTTTTTCTGTTCACACGGTGATATGGACAAAAAAATGAAGTTTTCCTAGTAAAAACTATGCACCTGAAGCATCCTCTTTCCTATATGATCCATAAGCTGCCACTGAACTTACAGAATGCTGTAATTTTGCTTGTCCTTGAGTTCAGAGTAGAGAATAGATATAAATATATGGAGAGGGTGAATAAAAAGAGGAGAGATGCTGTGTTGCCAGAGTGGCCATCAGCCAGACTGGCACAACTAGAGCACATCACTTTGGTTTTTTATTTAAATCTTAGAGGGGAAAAAAAAAGAAAAAAGAAAGAAAGGGGGGGAAAAAAGGCAGCTCTGCAAGACACACAGCTTGGGTGTGCTCGTTTCCTCCTCAAGGTTACAAAATCTGTCCCCAGGTCCCCTTGCAGCAGGCGCAGCTGCAAAGCCAGTGCTCTGGTGGGCTGCCGTCACGGTGGGAGAGGTTTTTAGGGAGTTTGCTGGATCCTTCCAAAGGAAAGGTGAGCCTGGCTTCTCACAGCTTCTCTGTGCATTTTTGCTGCATGCAATAAATACCATCTTGGTGCATAAAATCGGTGCGTGAAATAAGGTTAGTCACAGGACTTCCTGGCAAAGCGGCTCACAAACAAGCTTTCCTCACTTCCCTCTTCAGAAAGTTCAGCTCTCCTCTGCTGCGCAGCCTTCTTTGTTTTTCTCCTCTGCCCCTTATCCCCTGACTCCCATCAGTATCGGAGTCAGCCCAGCAAGCGTCTCGCCCCGTGGCAGCCTCTCCGAGCCCAGCAGGAAGCTCGGGCGCTGGAGTGCACTCTTGACACATCTCCTGGGGTTCCCTTCGCCCTCGCCAGCAGGTTATTTTGCTGTTGTTCCCCCTTCGCACATGGAGAAAGAGGGAACTGATGGGCCATGTATTCAGCAGCTTGTTAGCAGTGAATGGTAATAGGGTCTGCGTTACTTCCCCTTTTCTTCTTCCCTTTATCACTCATACTCTCCAAGTACTTTAATTTTTTTACATTTTTTTTTTTCTGGCAGCAGTTTTCTGGACTCAGTTTGGTGTTTGCTTGTAGAAGAAGGTACTTACCTAAGCCTCACTCTTATTTATATTATACTTCAAAACAACATACTTGCTTGGATACAAAGATGGCCAAGCACCAGCACGCATGAAGGCTGCGTCAACCGTGGTGTATTTTATAGACGCAGCCTTCTAGCACGCGAGTCATGCTGTCAACTCCTGACATTTACAGTCTCACCAGTAGCCTCTCTGGCCTTGATCCACATATTTACGTCTGACTTCTTGTCAGCGCGAGGGAGATACGTAGGTAGCTGTTGGACCGGCTACAGGAGAGTTTCCCGCAGCAGACAGGAGAGAGAAGGGAGCTCGTGAGTCATCTGCTCCTCGGTGCGCTCCTTTATTTGCAGAAAAATGACTCCTTACGCACAAGGCTCTGCTGAAAGTTTCCCTTCCCTGCCGCAGTCACTGAACGCGCTGAGATTATCCAGCTTATCATGTTGGCACCTTGGCCTCATCCATACACACAGAATGATCCCAGCCCTTGCATGGAGTCAGCCTTTCCGTACAAGGCTCTGCCCGTACAAACGCTATCGCAGAGACCTCAGAGAGTCAACACTGTCCTCACCTCATGTCTTTTCAGCTGGTTACTGCTCCGCTAGCAGCTGCCTGGGTTTGGAGTAATGCTTGAGGATTTGTTTCCTGGAAGCAAGACTCCAGGTAGGAAAACTTCCAGGCCACCCTACTGACCTACGCAGTAAAGATGAAATCCCAGCAGGATCTTCTGGTAACTCATTTCTGATGTTTGAGTCTTTTTACTCTGTTTTGTTGTAATATCAGCAAAACTCCAGCCCATGCTCTCCCCCTCCACTCTCAACGCCCTCCCTCTCCCTTTTGCCATCCTTGCTTGGAGTCCTGAGGATCTTCTGATTTTCTCCACTCCGATGTTGCCGTCCGTGATGCCTTGCAGCACACCCAAAGCCTGCGATTGCCGCGCTCTTTGAGTGACAACCCAACTGGGACACAGATGTTGAGCCTCATTTCCCACAATCCAGTGGCTTTTGGACATTTTTCCAAGGGATTTGTTCCATTCCCTCCTCTTGCTCAAGGTCCCTCTTAACAACCAGCCAAAGTTAATATGCCTTTTATGCAAACAGCAATTTCCTTTTGAAGCTCTCGGTGAAGGCTGTGTTTGTCACTTGGTGCTCTAGGAGGAATTCGGTTAGATTGGACCAGAGACAAAAATTTCTCTGTTCCCTCTCCCAGGAAGATAGAGCATTCCTGCTTTTAATGGGCAGTTCTGCCCTGGGAAGGAGCTCAGTAATACTCTGTCTCTTCACATTGATTCCCTACACAAACACATCCAATTCACCAGTTAAAAAAGTACAACTCTTTAGTTCCAGCTGGGGGCTTAGGTGGATTCTTCCCTGCAAGGGAATTGTTGGGAACAGGAAAAGTTATATGAGGTAAATACAGTGTTTTGGGTCCATTAGTTGAGATGACACTGTGGGCCTGGCACAGATCAGAGCTCGGGGCACAGGTGACAGGATGGGTCTTGCTGTCACTTCACGGCACTGCCTCTGCAGGGATCCAGGAATGCAAAGCCCAAAACAGGGAGCACATGGGTTTACATTTAATGCCCAGGTTGGTGCTGGCAGCAGCTGGAGGCAGAGGCGGATGCAATGGGGCTCTGCCTGCTCTGCCCATGCCCTGGGCAATCCCTCATCCCTGGTAGCCGAGTGCCAATAAACCCGCATCCCTCCATGCACAGACTCTTGGAGCAAAGAGGGATAACTTTATCCCTTCTCATTCCTTTTCCTGGGATGAAACCATCTGCAGGCCCGTGCGCTAAGCACATGCTCCAGCCACGTGGAAGAAGCCTCGGTGCCACCATCTCCTGCGATGTGCCAGCGTCACCGCAGGGGTGATGTATTTCCAAGTCTTGCTCCTCCAAGGGAACCACGAAGTTATTTCTAGCTTTGACCGCAGTTTTTGCTCCCGAGAACCCTCGTCCGTGCTCCCCGCGGTGCCGTGACCGCTCCGGCCGCCTGTTTTCAGCAGGTACCCGTGGCTGCGATGTGCCAGGAGCCCTTGGAGGGCTGCCCGTGCATTTTGCGAGCCCCGTTGCTACGCTACCCAACGCGGAGCAGATGTTTATTTCAACAGAGATGCCTTTGATTCCTTTTCAACTTTTCTCCCGAGCTGCCACCGTGTGTGAATGCTTCTTCCCGGGAGCCAAGCGCTGTCAGGGCCCGAGCAGCAGGCGTTGTCACCGCATTGGGACATGGGCTGGGGAGGCATCTGTGAAGCAGGACAAAGCGACCCGACTGCACCAGGAGGGATGGCTGAGGCTCAGGGGAGAAAAATGGGTGTGCATGTGCACGTAGGTGGGCACTCACACCTCTCCTTGGGATAAAAAGTCCAGGATAAGGCTGAGAAGAGGTACCATGTCCTCCTGAGTTGTTTTTTTTCCTCCTCTTCTTCTTTCCCCTTTCCTTTACTCCTTAATTTTAGTGCTTGGAGCAGTCTGTCCCTGCAAGCACCGTGCCCACAGCCTGGTGCCCCTTTGGAGCCCGGGCTTTTTTAGTATAGGAATCCTATGAGAACCAGTTTCCTGTTGCTATTCCCTTATATAGAAATGTTTTTAATACTATAAATACTGTATGTATTTTATTAAAAAAAAAAAGAAAAAGTAGTTGGAGTGGCTCTATAAGACGCTGTGCAGATGGGGCTGGCTCTTTGTTTGCCCACGGGCAGGGCCTCCCGCTCACTTCCTTCACCCCTTCCACTGTTGTGGCCAAACTATTTTTGGTATTCCAAGAGTGCAGGCTTTGCTGAAATTTTGGTTTCCTGATGGGGGGAAATTAGAGCAGAGTTGAGTTATTTAACAGCACAAAATAAATTTACAAGCAGGGAGGTGAATCCTCGAGAACAGAATCATCGAGGACAATCGTTTGAAAAGATTGATGTTCCGTGGTGTTAAACTGCAAAACCAGACATCATTAATTAAAATATAATTTTATTTTATGGAGTATATTTGTAATGAAGAGGTCAGAAATGCAACATTAACCCTGTCTCACTTTTGTCACCAACTTGAAAGCATAGGACCATTCTGCAGAACTGGCTTTTTTAAGCCAAATACTGCATGAAAATAAAAAGTTTAGCAGAAAAAGGACCTTTCTGTGAGGCAGGTGGGGAATTTACCCTTGAACCTACGAATAGGCCATTGAGTTTGTCATAATCCTTAGTCATGTAGTGACTCACCATTCAGCACACTGGTATAACACACATTCCCTATTAGCTTAGTGCCTGCGTAAAGACAACTTACTGTATTTTTTTCCCTATTATGGAAAATTAAAGAATGTTAAAAAGAAAAAAATTCCTTGAAAAGAAATGAAACGACGCTACAGTCATCTATATCCAAAGGTCTATGTGTTCTTTCCACAAGCAGCTTTGCCTACTACTGCAGGAGAGTTCCCGTTGTTCCAGCTGAGAAACATTTGGCCTAAAATTAACCTTCCGAGTCGCATCCCAATCATGGGAACAGCCAGATCATGCCAGAATGAAGGTCCCTCTGCTGTGGTCACTGGTTTCCGACAGAGCCAGCGGCAGGGACTTATGGAAACGTGAAATGCAGTGAGCGCAGGCAGCGCTTGCAACTGCCCCCGGGATCCGCAGCTCACGTACTTCCTGAACCAGAGGTGCTAGTTTTATAAATAGTATTTCCCAATGAGTTTTCTTCCATTAAATTGTCCAGTCACTTTTGGCCTGTAGCAAGCAGTTCCCCAGCTTAACTATAGCTTGCGTGAAGAGGTACCTACTTGTGTTTGTTTTGAATTTGCCACCTGCTTGTTTGATTTAATGAACCTTAGTCCTTGCATTGAAGGCAATGGTGAGCAAGCATCCTTTGCTCACCTTTTTCATCCTAGGCATCTGCCTCTGCCCGATTATTTCGCTTAAAAGTACAGGAAGTGTCAATTAAAAAATAGCTTAGCTATTTCTAAGAAGGATATTGCAGGGAGATATATCATTTTGCCCTGGTAAGAAAAATAATAAACGTGCCCCTCTGCTTTTAAGGTAGGAGTTGGAATGTGGTAGAGCCATCACCCTTGTGTCAGGGATGTGCCTGTTGTTGTCTCCTGGAGAAACTACCCCGTTTGGCTGTATTTTGTGCAAAATCTCCATTTGTGAACACATAGTGAACACTGGCAGAATCTAACAGCTGATTTCTCTAAATAATTCATTTGTGGTGAACAAGCTCCTTGTGTGCAGCATCCCACAGAATCACCGAGCTGGCTCTGCCAGTGGAACACAATTCCTGGTGGTGTTGAGCTGCTGTCACTATACTGTGACCAAGAAACCCTGATTTATGTCCTCACACTCACCTATCCTGCACACAAGCAGCAGGAGGCTGGAAATATCCACACAGAAGTCAGTAGAAATAAGGAAGGGAGGATGCTGCAGAGCCAGAGGATGATGAGAAGCAAGGAGGATGGATGCAGGACATGGAAAGGAAAGTGCAGGGCAGAAATGAGTGCTTTGTGGTGCTGTCTCTAGTCTCACTGCAAGGTTTTATAATTTTAAATGATTAATTGGTTATAGAAATATTAAAGTTGGAATATGGGATTGAAGAGACCTACATCTGCCTTCCCTGTTAGATAGAATCAGTAGTTTCCAGCAGCAGGGCAAGAAATTTTGCAACTATTGAATAACCTGCTTCTAAGAAAAAATGATTCTTAATGTCCACAGATCAGAAAGATCAGGGAAATTATATCCTTCCTGCAATATTTACTTTTTTGGGGAGAGAGGGAGGGGTTGTTTCTGGAGTTCTATTTAGTAAGATAAATATTTTTGTTTGTTTTTCCTTTTTTCAATTCTTGGTTAACGCAACTCCACACCTTTGGCAGACTCTTCCAAAAGTAAAAACACGAAGGGCATTTGATTTTAACAGTGTGCGATACGGTCTTCCAGATTTTCATGATGAGCCACTAGCTGGGCTTTTTGTACTCTGAGAATGCAGAGGAGATGTGTGTTTTCTCATTACTGAATATAGCCCAGACTATAGAGAATAAAGTTGTGTTGGCCATGGCCAAAGAGACCCCAATAAAGCAGTGTGTGGGATCCTTGCCATGAGCCCCAGGGGCAGCTCTGCATGGGCAAGTTGAGCTTGGCAAAGGCACTAGAGGCTTTGGAATAGCCAGATTCTCCAGGAATACGCAGAAGTTGGCATCAGATGGATGGACGTGCACAGATGGATGTGCAAGTCTCATGGGATCAAACACCCCCTCACGCCAGCAAATCATTGTGTGGAGTCTACAGCTATAAAAAGCAGTAATTTTCCACTTAAAAGTGTAAGTAACTACATTTTATTCATTGATATTTGATAGAGAAGAGAAATTTCTGGATGTAGGTGTAACCCACCATCAAGCACCATCAAAGAGCCTAGTGTTTTTTACTAGCTCCCCACAGTAAAAATAATATTTTCACAACAACAACATGCACATACACACAAAAAACACTATTTAAATGCATAAAACAACAAAAGGATCTGATTTAGGTCACAACTCGATTACGAGGCCCCGCGAGCTGTCCCAAGTGAACTGTGGACGTGTTTTAGGTCTTAAAAAACAGTAGCAACAGGTATTTACAGGGAGGGGGCAGGGAAGGCCTTTCAGGCAGCAATATCAGCCACTGACCATCTAACTTTCTTAATAAACAAATTAGAGCGAGCTAATTACAGAGTGGCACGTAATATTACAACCCTTTTCTCAGATGTTATGGTGCCAGCCTCACTTCACAGCCTGGCCTGATGATTCAGTTGTTACGTGACTGCCTGGTTAAGATTCCCTCACAGATTTTCCTCCTTGGCTTCACTCACCAGATCATCCCGGGACCTTCCGAGCCAGCGTGGCATAAACAGGCATTATCTTTTTGCAGAATATTTTGCTTATATTCTTGTCACAGCTGCGTTCTCAGCCAATCTGCTGTGTTTGGGGACTAGATAAACCTACTGGGAAAACCATATTATTGTATGTGCATGAATTGCCCTGCTCTTTTTCTATTAAATAAATATGTTAGGGTCTCTTTCATGTTTTACTAAGCTGGATGGAGGTGAGGAATTCAGAAATGCATAAATGGCTGAAGATTTGGTTCATGGCCTCAAAAAGGGAAGCATAGGTTTGCAATTAGTGCACACACTCTGAATTCAAGTGAATAGCTACTTTCACATTGAGGAAAGTGGAAATATATCTCAGACAAGGCTGAGATAACAAGCAGGATTTGGAGTTGGGGAGAGAGGTAATAGAAAAAGAACTGCAGAGCCTCAGGGTCAGAACAGAGGGAGCTACAACAGTAATGCATTAGCACTGTGAAACAAAAATCATCTCGTTTTGTCTTTAGGGATTTTGGTTTTTTTCAGAAAACACATTTTAAAGATCTTTAAGAGGTAATGTGAAGGGGGGTTAGGTAAGCTGGAGCAGAATGAAATGGGCAGGAGGCAGGAATTCCACGGATGAATGTTCATTCATTTATTTGCCGAACCACAGCACACAACAACTAGGAAGGCTTGTCACTAACATAAATGCCGCCTTTAATTAGGCTTTACTTGATCAGAATCTTTGCGGATATTTTTGAATATTAGTATATGGTATGAAACCCTAGAAAATGCTTACCTCAAATATGTCACCATGAAGCCAAACTCCTTGTAGGTTCACAAGTAGCTTAGACGTATTTTGTAACCGTCACTTGGAAGCTTTTTAACATTATGTATTTTTAAAAGGTGCAGAGAAAAACTAAATATTTTAATAACATTAACGTCTTAACAAAAGGGCAGGTCAAAAAAACAAACAGCAATAACAACAACAACAACAGCTTGTCCTTAACTAACATCACTGAGAGGTTTTTCTTGGTTCCACAGTGAGTTAAGGATGGAAAGTCTGAAATTCTTGGCTTTGGGCCGCTCTAGCGCAGCCTCACCTTACACAGAGGTGCTCTGTGCTCCTTGCCGCACTGCAGCACTTCTCCGTGTCCTAACGGAGGAGGATCGCCTTCGGACACGTCCTTTCGGGGATGGGAACCACCCTCGGAGCGGGGTAGGTCTGGAGGGAAAACAACCTTCATCTCAGATCTAATATACACTATATTTTCTTGACTTTGAGACCCCTAAACCTGCGAATTTGAGGGAAAACCTTAAGTGCTCACAAGGATGTTTGTAGCCGAGCATGAGCGTAAAGGGTCAGCATGATTTCTATATTCCTGCTCAACGGGGTGAGGCAAAGACCAGCTTTAAAGATGTCATTTTTAGCTTCACATGAATAAACGGCAAAACTTTCATGTTTAGGAAGGTGAATCACACGCAGGAATAGGTGACTCATGCCCAAATGTACCTTAAAACACTGTTACTTTCTGCTCTCCAGCGAGGCTGTGGGTCGGCTGATCCCACAGTGAGGAAGATGAAGCACACGTGGGGCTGGTCCCATGGCAGCTGCATCCTGGTAGCGGGAGAGGGAAACACCATGGATGAGGGAGGAATCTCAATTGGAAGCTGGCGCTGAACCTGGGCTTGCGGTCAGAGTGGCTCCTGCCACCCGGGCAGGAGATGCCACCTCTTCTGCAAGGGCCTCCAAAGGTCCCAGCGTCCCCACATAGGAAATGTGCGCCCTTGCTGGCACTCTCGCGTCGGCGTGCC
Organism: Crypturellus undulatus; assembly: GCA_013389825.1. Classification (NCBI taxonomy): domain Eukaryota; kingdom Metazoa; phylum Chordata; class Aves; order Tinamiformes; family Tinamidae; genus Crypturellus; species Crypturellus undulatus. The sequence continues at coordinate 101,893 of VWPW01021837.1, forward strand.
TGGGGACAGGGTGGCGGGACTGAGCGTCACCAGGTGGATGGCGTGACAAGCCCATGGGCTCCGCACGGTGTGGCAGCGCGCCTTGGGGGCGTGCGACGGTGTGGCATGTCCCCAAATGGTGGCGTGACGGTGTGTCCCAGGGGTGTGGGCTGCTGTGGCATGTCCCCACACAGGGTGATGGTGTCCCAGGGGTGTGGGCAAGACATGTCCCCAGCCCCGCGTGGCGATGGTGCGTCCTAGGGGCGCAGGAGGATGTGACTTGTCCTCCTGCAGGGTGACAGTGCTTCCCAGGGGCGCAGGAGGATGTGACTTGTCCCCACAGTGTGACAGTGTGTCCCAGGGGTACAGGATGGCGAGGCACATCCACAGCCCCACACAGACAGCGTCCCAGGGGTGCGGGATGCTGTAACACGTCCCCACACAGGGTGACGGTGTCCCAGAGCTGCGGGCTGGGGTGACATGACCCCATCTGGTGTGACAGTGCGTTCTAGGGGTGCAAGACGGTGAGACGTGACCATGTGCCCACAGGGTGCGACACATCCCCACACGGGGTGACCGTGTCCCAAGGTGCAGGAGATGGGGAGACACGACCATGTCCCCACAGGGTGCGACGCATCCCCACACGGGGTGACAGTGTCCAAGGGGTGCAGGAAGNGTGACAGTGAGTTCTAGGGGTGCAAGACGGTGAGACATGACCATGTCCCCACAGGGTGCGACGCATCCCCACACGGGGTGACCGTGCCCCAAGGTGCAGGAAGGTGCGAGATGCCCACAGCCCCACATGAGGTGACAGGGCCCCACACGGGGTGACAGTGTCCAAGGGGTGCAGGAAGGTGTGAGATGTCCATGATCCCACACGGGGTGACAGTGCCTCAAGGCGCAGGAAGGTGCGAGATGCCCACAGCCCCACATGAGGTGACAGGGCCCCACACGGGGTGACACGGCCCCACATGAGGTGACAGGGCCCCACACGGCCTGACAATGCCCAAGGGGTGCAGGAAGGTGCGACCCGTCCCCGGCCCCACACGCCGTGACGGTGCCCGGGGCAGCGCCCGCCGCCTCCCGCCGCCTCCCGCCGCGGCCGCAGAGGCGGGGGCAGCT
>VWPW01021837.1:103903-135950 GCA_013389825.1 Crypturellus undulatus
CAGGTGAGGCCCGCGGGCCCGGCCTGGCAGCCTCCATCGCCCAGCGACGGCCGCCGCCTCGGCCGGGGCCGGCAGGGAGACCGCGGCGCTCCTGCGGGTTCTGTTTGCGTTCCTTTCTTTGAAAACAAAAACAAAACCATTATATAACTGGTATTTTTTAAGAAAAAAAATCCTTTTTTTTTAGTGGGGGTTGGAGTATGACTCTCTACCTCTCGTTCCTCTGGATCCAGCCTAAGTTTGGTGTGAGATCCGTATTGAACCTGAAGGAGCTAAGGACCAGGCTCATTTCAGTGCTGATAATCTTTTTGTTTGACAGAGATGGGTGACCTGGGCAGTGTTTTCATCTTTCTCTTCACTCGTGGGATAGTTGTGACTGTATATCTGAGTTTTATTTTATTTTTTTCTAGTTCTGGTAATATAGAAGCCTTTATGATCGATTTCTATATAGGTGAGATAGGTACAGATAACGATTCAGGAAGGTTTTGGAACAGAAAGGTGAAGTTGCTTATGGTCAAATACCTTCATCTGTTCCAGGAAGTGTGGAATTGATATATAAATTGATGTATTCCTGATAAGGAGTCAGAAGTTTTGCTGAGGCTCCTTGAAATTATTTAAAGTGTTGCTTTCTGTTGTTAAACCAATAAACTTTATATAATGACACAGTTAGTTCCACTAGTATTGTTGTTAGTTTAACCCAGACCTCTTAAGAAATGTTTGTAGGTTTAAAGTATTTTTTTAACTGTTACATATGTACAGCTGCATAGAATTAAGATCTGTTTTCCCTGGGTGACTTTCCTTTTTTTTTTTTTTTTTTTTAATGAAGACTAATACGCAAGTCCTGAAATTTATTATAATATGAATATGTTGAATTTAGTGCAAAATTATTCTGCTAGTTCTTTAAGAAGAGTCATAATACAGCTTAAAAATACATATATTCTGGAAGAGTCTGTTAGTCTGAAGTGAAGGAGTTGCTTCTTCTGTTTTTAACCTATTTGAACTACTCAGCCAGGATTGTGTGAGTGATTTATAAAAGTGTCCCTGCTTATGCTCAGTGTTAAAATAAATGCATGGTGATTAATTGGAGAAGGAATAAACAGCTTCTTGCGTGATGGAAGAAGATCTAATAGTTATGTTAGAACTAGCACTCTGGGAAAGTGCCTGTAGTCTCAAACTCCTTGTCTTGTAGCCTGTGTTGAGAGAAGCATTTTATTGAAGGTAACAGTTGGAAATGGAATTTGTCAGGGAATGTGTTACAGGTTTGAGGTTTCCAGTTATACTGTAGTCCTGTATTTTTTTTCACCATACAAAAATAAATAAACCCCAACTTATTACATAATTTCCATAGCCAGTGCAAAAGGAAAACTCTGCCAGTTTGTCACTGAACTGTTACAGAAGCTCTTTTGACTATTTTAAGACCTTACATCTAATGAAGAATCAGATTCCCTTAAAAAGAAAAATCCAAACAGAGAAAACAATGGAAGGTCACAGAGAGTTATTTTGATGAACTCGGGCAGTGACTCGCAGTACCCTGTCAATAGTGGAAGACCAAGGGGTAGTGTTACCTGTTGTCCTTATGAGTAGTTAGAGAATCAGTTGTTTGCATACTGACTCTGTTGTATTTAACCTGTCTTGTATCCCTAACAAAACCATATTTTATTCCTTACATTTTTTTTTTGCCTCTGCAGTTGACTTCCCAAACACATTTTTTTCCTTTTTTTTTGTGGAAAAGTTCTATTTATTGTAATTATAGTAACTTACCCAGCTGCGAAACTTAGCCTGTTCAGTGAAATCAAAATACTTGGTGCCTCTATTAGAACAGTGCTCTGAAGCTGAATATTATACCCCAAATTGCAGCATTTTTGTATAAAATCTAAGGTTAGAGTGTGTTAGTTTCAGGGTCTGCTTGGATTATTTTATTTAGTGTAATGTTGTTGTAACTTTGTTCCTTTTTCTAATGGGATAAAGATATTTAAAATAGTTCTTAGAGGGGGATGTTTTGAGGTACCACAACGAGAAACTGGTCCACTGGCACCATCTTGAAGGAATCCAGTTTAACTGATATGAAGAATTTCTGGATATGGCTTGCAAGAAGGGGGTTAGTCTCCCGTTATCTTTCATCAGTCAAGACACTGTGCTGAAAACAGAGGTATTACCAGAGCTGAAAGGAGGGTGTTGGACACTTTCTTAGGGATCCTATGATCCTGTTTCTGTCTTTTTCCACATGATCAGAAAGTTTAAAGTAGTTGCTATGTCAATCATTTCAGATTGATGCATGTTCTGATGAGCTTATATTATTGGCAGCATCTCATACATTGCTCTGAAACTTCCTAAAACTGGACTTTCCAGCCTCTCTTATTAATAAGCTTATAAGTAAGGAACAATTAACCATTCTAGGGTGGAGAACGAGCAAATTTTGCTTTCTGTCAGCATCCTAATGTTCTGAACAAGTCCTTAAACTCAGCAGTAGAACGTCACTCAAGAAAAATATTTATATCTGCGAGAGTTCTTGAGTAAACTTTTCCATTCTGATTTGTTGTACGAAATCTGAATCTGTGAAATACCCATTTAGTTGTTGGAAGTGTCTTTTTGTCTTGTGTGTCTTCCTGTCAATACGCGTGTCATTGGAATCTTGTCTGAGGCTTTGTTTCTCTGTGCATCTCTGCTGTCCCACTCATCTAAACATTTTCTTTTTCTCGTGGTTTTGTTGATATCTCATGATCTCGTACGGCAATAGTTTCAAGTGCAGCCAGCAAGGTTGTTTAGACCTGATCTCCATCTGCTTTTATTGGCATTCAGGCTGTCTTGTAATGAAGAGCCTAACTTCCTCTAGAGCAGCTAGAAACATGTGACCCGTCACCACTGTGATTCACAATTTAAGGACTGCTTGATTAAATGCACACTTGGATGGAAAGGTGAGCTTTGCCCTCTGTGCTGCCGGTTAACAGGGTGGCTTTACAGGGCTGCTGAGTGAACAACCTGAGCTGGCAGCTGGAGATCCCCACGCTGAGGGATGCTCAGAGGCAGATCAGTTAACTTAGAGTTACTGGGTAGTATATGGAAAAGTGGAAGAAAAATTTAGTTTTTGGTTATGATAGTCTTGAGTTTGATAGACTTCTGTTCAGAAATGAATGGGATGCAGTCTGACATGAAGAATGATTTTGATACCTGAAAGCCAATCAGTAATAGACAAAGTAAAAATAGTTTTCTTCTTATGCTGGTGTATCTGCAGAAATGGGATTTTATGCATAGTGCCTAAAGCTAGTCTGGAAGGGTCAGATTGCACTGTAGTTGCAAGAATATGACTTCCGATTAAGAGCAAGCAGGCTGTTCTTGTCAAGCACTTTAAATGTTTAAAGAGGAGGCATTAGAAGGACATAAAACTTTGAAGAAAGATCTATTCAAGGATCTGTTAATGTATTCTCCTTAGAACTGAGCTGCATCCAGATGGGTCTGCAGTGAGCCTGAAAGGGCTTTATATTTTCATTATTTAGAAATGCAACTTACTTGAAGCAACTGGGATTTCTTGTGAGTGGTCTAGAATGGACTCCAGTGTTTGGTGGTGAATACTTCATCTAATTTCAGTCCATTAATTTGTGCTTTGAGCTACACTGCAGGCAGACTGTTGAAGCATAGTATTTTAAGACCTGTACACAACACATCTCTTTGCTATTTGAAGCAAAATCGCACTAAACTATTTGTGGAATTCCACATTTCAGTTGCCCCTCTGCAGTTGTGCGTGACGTACAAGCTGTATCGAACCAAACAGGAGGCTGCTAACCCAGCTCAGGCTATAGCTAAACTTGTCTCTTCCGTCTTGTGCATTGTGATAAGTTTTTCCAGTGACAAAAGTAGGGCTGCATCAGGCTCTTGCTGTCCCACTGTTACCAAAGCAGGAGGATAGAGAGTGCCCTGGAAAGTGTCTACTGTGCTGGAACTGCATAGCTCTAACCAATTGCAGTTCAGCAGACACTTTCATCATCAGGCTGAGACAAGAAAAAATCCATAGCAGTGTTTTCCTAGCACTCTTTTTTTTTTTTCTTCAGATTTTGTAGCTTTATACACTTGTTAAGTGTGCTGACCTGGAATTCAGAGGCAAATCTGCTGAGGCTGCAGAGAGTACATAAAAACAAACTCATCTCTTTTCACCTTAATTCCTGTACTGTTCTGCACCATCATATTTTATGAGTTTTGGGCAGGGCATAATTTCCTTAGAAAAGATGAAAACATTACATCAGGAACCAGATTTTCTACTTTTATGACTATATCAGACTTAATTTGTTCTCCAGTGATTATTCTGTTGAATTTAGCATTGAAAAACTTTGTTTTTTTCCCTCCTCAAACTCCAGTGTCTGACTCTTATGGGTCCTGATGAAAGGCTTGTCTTTTTTTTTTTTTTTTTTTTTCTTTTTTCTCCCTTTTATTTCTTTGGGGGGCAGGATTTGTTCTTTATATGTAGAAACTTTGTGGCACTCCATGAAGAAAAAAATGACTGAATGTATCTGCAGGCATACTTGTCCTGTGAGATCCCTGAAGCATCTCAGTAAGGATAGGCAAGTGTATTACCCTTAGTTTACAGATTTTTTTTTTTTTCTATCTTCTTTTTCTTCATTTGTTCTCATTAAGGACTGAGCTTAATTGACTTTTGCAGAGTTCAGGAATGCTTTTTGGAGGTGTGTAGGAGGTAATAGTACAAGGTTGGTTTTGAAGCTTTTTTTGTATGGAATATTTTTTGGAGGACAGTATTTAGCAGCAATATGTATTTGCCTCTGCAAAAATAAACAGTATCATGAAAGAAGCCACTGTTCCAAACTGTAATATTTCCCTTCTAATACTGCCTCACTGGGTATTTAGATGTTTTTAACTTGCAATTACAGGTCTGCTGGTTGTTCTTTATGTTGAAACTTCTGGGGGCAGTTTCTGGGGTAGTTTTTTATTAAGAGCAAGTCTATTCTGCTAATTTCACAAGGATCGCCAAGCACACTCTTCATCTGTGCAGGAAAGGCTTTAATTTCATGATCAGTATGTCCATCTATGTGAGATTCACAGGAATTCATTCTGCCAGAGGGATTGCTGCCTAAATAAATGGGGCAAAAAACTCAATCAGAGGAACTATTAATAGAGGGACTGACGAGATAGTGACTTGTTGGTCTTGTTCTCCCTCCTATCTTGTGCATGTAGTTTTGCAGAGATATGTTGTAAGTTCATTATCTCTGTAGTTTAGAAAAGAGTGTGGCTTCAGCTTATGTCTCTTAATGAAAAAGTTTTGAAGAACTGCATAGCTGACGCTTAGAAGTGTGAAGCCAAGTTTGTCTTGCCAAGTGCTAGATCTGAAAGGCCGTGATTGAGGAGGCATACCTGGAAAAGCTTCACGGCGTGATTTACCTTGGATCTGCAGGAATTCTGTGCGTGCCAGGAGAAGGAGTGAAAGACACTAGTTCTCTGTATGTCTCCCACTTTAGCTGTGGGAGGGGGGAGTCTGAGAGCCCAAGTCTAGTCGTTGTTGGTTATGAACCGGAATCCAAGAACCATCTGTTAGATCCTGAAGAACATTTGGGTTTATTTCTGTCTTTTGCATGCTTTTCTTTCTGCTGAGTACTGCTGTATGTCCTGTGTATTTAGCCCTGATTGGTGGGTGTTGGAGGAACCCATAGGCCAGCAGGTAGTCGAGTTCAGTGCGGTCCTCTGTGCTGGGAGGCAGCTGAACACAGAGTAGTCAAAACACTGTGCACCTTTGTTGTTATGAGGTATCTAAACATAAAACTCTTTACCAAAAATATTCTGAATGTCTACTCCTGTAAGTCAGTCTAGAAGTGCATGGAGAAATCTAAAGAGGGAAAGATGAGCCTCCTAACTGCAGGGTTGGCTGCTTGGGACAGGACAGACCTGACTTACGGTAGAGGATGGGAGGACAGCCCAGCAGGAAGATCACAACCACTGATCTCTCACTTAGGAAGGTGTCATCCTGCAGCCACAGCAAGAACACTCGTAGTACCTCCCAGCTTTATTCTGGCCTAAAGAGCCTGAGTTTGTTTATTATTATTATTTGTTTGTTTTTAGCTTGTTTCTCTTATCCCCTTCCTTTTATGTAATACGATGCAATTTTAATGCTGTAAAAGAGCTAATGAGCTGCTAAGTAATTGGAAAGGGTAGTTTCCTGAAAAAGGCAAGTTATTGTCAGCAGGATTAGTATCTTGCTTTCTTCACAGTTCATGGGAGAGTTGTATTTTTGTGAGGTTTGTTTGTTTTCCCTTGTGTGTTGTAGCTTCCAGTCCAGCGTGATCCTTATGACCAAGAATGTCCAGCCCAAGCAGACTACAGTTTTGAGGCTGGTGGTCTTTTAGCCTCAGGGAGAGGATGGAAATACAGGCTCTCAGCAGACTAGTGTGTTTTAACTCCATCTCAAAATGGTCCTTACTAAAGAAATGGTCTGATACCCTCCAACTGTGGGTTCCCATTTGAGTTTCATCATAAACAGTGACTATTCTTGGATAGTTTCTTTTAGTAAAACTATGATCTGCTCTTTATCCTGTATCATGTTTTGGGGCTGTTATTTTTCAGCCAGTGTTTTCCTGGCATGTTTTAATTTTGTTTGGCCTGAAAATAAGTAATGACTACTTCAATAAAGAGATTTAAGAAAGATGTATTTAAATGAGTGTTAAACTTGAGGTTTTGTTGTTGCTTTCTAGTTAATGAACTGGCAAACTAGAAAGTTGATTTTGTTACTTTTATTCTACCTGGATTATAATACTAGTTTAATCTTATTTACGGTAGGAAAATCTGTTTATCAGTTTCTAACTTTCACAGAAAAGAATGCCAACATAGGCTCTGAATTAGAGCAGTGAGTGTGTCTGTAAAACTCACACGGCAGTTTTCAGCAGTTTTCATTTAGCTGCAGATACTAGACCTCTAAGGAGTCGGAAAAATGGCACAAACACCATGATGATTTAGTTTATTGCTGGCAGAGGTTTGATGTAGTTGTTTCTCTAAATGGGTGTGGTGAGAATTAAAAAAAGTTTGCTTGTGTACTGATAAGGTGGCTGAAGGGAAAGGCATACTGCTAAAATAGCTCGCAGCCCATAAATGGTTATTTTTCTGTATTCCCGTCAGAAGTGGCTTTATAATCTCTAAGAAGAGTGTTTTGGGATTTTTTTTTTTTCTTTTTTAAAGCAGTCCATAAAATTGAGAGATTATAAATCTTCAGCACTGCAAAATTGCAGTGGTCCTTTATCCTCTAATTCAGATGTACAGGCAGGTCACTGAGGTGGGTTTATTATCTATTCAAAACTCATTTGACTCATTCACAGCCAAAGAGAGGCAGTTTATTTTGAAAGATCAGTTTGTTGGGCTTGTAATAAAGGTTTAAGCACTTTACGATATAGAAATATGTAGTCGAATTCCAGACCTGACTTCTTTCTTTGCCGTGGGATGTCAGCTTAGCTGAACAGTTTCCAGTCACTTGCATTTTTAAGAAAATCTGGTAAAGATGCAGGATTTGTACCCCTCAGTCCACCTTTCTTAATTCTTTTGGCTCTTTTGGAGGCCACGCTCCTCACAGATAGGAACAAATTGAAGAATATGCGGGTGTATGTGGTGGAGTGAGTGTGTGTTAATGCTTTATTATTATTTTTTTTTTATTTATTCTTTAAGGTGCTGGATTGGTAGGATTAAAGGCATGGCTACAGGATGGAAGTGAAATGGGAGTTATTTTTGTTTGTTATTTGCCAGTGCAAGTGTAAGGACTAACCTTTGGAAGATGTGTTTATTTTGCTTTTTGGTTATTTATGCTGTACCCTAAGCCTCTTTGTTACAAAAGTGAAAGAATAGCTGAAAATAGAGGAAGTGAGCTTGGTTGTTTCCATTTTCAGCACAATATGCAGTTGACAGCATGCATCTGCCACAGCTCAGAAATGTTTTGAGAATACAGTTGAGAATGCACATTCTTGCCTGTTCTCAGATTTTTAAGGAAAGCTGATTTTAAAATATTGATAGTGGAAAGAATTTTCAAGCAGCTGGCCTCTATAATTAGTAGCTGACTAGGTAGAAACAAAGCCTTTTTTTGTTTTTGTTTTCTTTATTTTTTATTATTTTTTAGTTTGCTTTTTGTGGTTGCTTGTTTTGCCTTTGTAAAGTTCTTCAGGTTCTCACTAAAAACATCAGTGAGGTTTGGCCCCCTCAGAGAAGGGAGGCTCTTCTTCAACTGTATTACATAGGACCAGGTTCCATTTAAGGAGAGCAGATCTCTAATTTTTGCTACCTGTTAATGCAGAAAAACTTAGTATTGCAAAGGTTTGGTAGTTTATGAAACTATATTGTTTGGTTGTTAGAACCATTCTCATCTTCAGTACTAGATAGTTCTAATAAATATTTTAAAATACTTACTTTCCTGGTAATTACGTCTTGAAAAGGACTGTTACAGGACTGATGTGTTTTCAGTGGCAATCCAAGTTAATTTTTCTGACTTTTTTTATAAGTGATAATGGGTTTACACCTGTGCGTTCATTGACCTCAAACTATTTAAATCATACTTACAGAAGCCTGTGGCACTGTTTGTATGTCTAGCTTTAATGGGTTGTAATATGTTTTTTAAATTATTTTGGGGTAGAGAGAAGGGAAATCAATCAGGAATAAAAAAAATCAATCTTTGTGTGGTTTCTTTATGTTAAAGAAGTAAAATATATTTCATATGCAGATAAAGTATGGGAGTATGTATAATATATGGTAATATAATTATGATATGCAATTATAATATGTGGAAATATATGCATATAAGGTATGGAAAGAAACCTGACCAACATTCTTTTACTGTATCTGTTAAGATGTTTCTCTAAAACATTTCATACTCTTACCAGTCTTACCAATCTTACCTCCTTCTAATTTTAATTTTCTTTGGATTTGAAGAGAAGTGAAATATAGAGANCCTTACCAGTCTTGCCAATCTGACCTCCTTCTAATTTTAGTTTTCTTTGGATTTGAACATAAGTGAAATATAGAGATAATACATTGTCTAAGAATAGATAAGTGTTCATGAATGGGTCGATTTACTTGTAATAAGATTTTGATGTGCACTCAACCCAGGCACAGGTCAGGTAAATGTTGAGAATAATTGTCTTGGTTAACTTTTAGTCTGTTTTCTTTTATTGACTTTCAGATGCCTCACTTTCTTGAACCAAAATGTTTATTATGAGGACAACACATGATATGTTGAATATTAGGTCTAATATTCACTCCCAAATTTTGCAGTCAGCCGTAATTTGGATGGTAGGACTTAAGAAAATGGTTCAGTCATGATAATGTCCTTCCTTTCCTTGATGATTCTGTAAAGTAGCTCTTTTCCTTAAAATTCACATTTGGCTTCTCTCTTTCTGTAAAGATCAGGTTTTTATTTTAGTGAGTATTTGTGCAAGTGTCTTTAAAATACACAAATATTTCTGATTGCTTCCAAAGATAATCAGTATATTTTAGGATGCTGTTGTTGCAGGTATTTGAAAAATGTATATGAGTAGATACTCTGGTCTCTTCTTATCAAACTTTTTAGAAGTCTTTTGAGCTAATTAGCTGATTTTTATATATTTTTATAAGTGTGCTTTTTTTTTTTTCTTTTTAACTGTGCTTCTGAACATAGGTGAGCGGATATTCTGTAATATCCGCTCCAACAATTTTAAGGGATTTGCTGTTCCGAATAAAGCCCAGGAGACACTTGAAATGTAACAGCATTTCTGGGACAGGCTTTGGAAATATTGTTAGAACAACAGAATATATGTCCTCCCATTCGCAGACTACTTAAAAGCAGTCCCATGAGACTGTGTTAAATTATTTGCCTTAGGGAACCAAGAAGATCCTGGGTTTTGTTTCATTAGATACAGGGTATTAACTTGGTTTCTGTCTGAGATACTTTGAAGCTTCTGTTTTTCATCCATTTATAATGCAGTACCCTTTAATGAAATTTATTAATGAACCTTCTTAGAAGAAGATCCAGTTCTGTAAGCAATGATAGCTTGAGAGCTGTCCTGCTCTGGCAGATCCTGAAGCATTCACATCTATCTAACATGCACATTAACCAAGATGTTATGCTGAGATTATCTTCTGTCTATTATTTGTGTGTATTTGAGTGTTTATTAAAATACAGTTTAAAATTACTAAATTGTTTCTTGTAATTTGGTGCACGTCATCAGATATCTTTATAATCTTGGAAGTTAGATATCAGGTGTGCTTTGATTTAATTTCAAAGGAAGAATGCAGAACTTGGAAAACAGGTAAAAGAAAGGGGTCAGGGATAGGAAGGTGAGCCAACTGGGCAGTCTCATAGCTGAATATAGCCAGAGAGTTGCTGCATAGCTATTTTTATCAAAATGAAGAGAAAATGCTCATGACTAAGGTGTTCTGGCAGTCGACTTGTACCTAATGCAGGTATTCTGGCAAAAGTGGTTTTGCTGCAGAGGTTTTTATCTGGGGACTCGGAGCAGGAGGCTGGACTAGGTGACCTTCTGAGGTCCCTCCCAGCGTGTGCTATGAGCCTGTCACCCTGTCCTTGCTGTTAAATATGTGGTTGGGTTACAGAGAAGAGCAGTGTGGGCTGTGCAGGGCTGCTGCAGTGATGGGTTTCGTGAGCTACATGGAGGGCTCATGCTACTCTGTCTGTGCTAACAGTGTTTGTCTGCAGCTAGGTTCAAGCTGGCGTGTTTAAGCCTGTGCCTGTTGTAACCACTGCTGGGGTTTGGGGGAGTGCAAGAGCAACGGACTCTCCTCCCAATTTGTCCACTTTACAAGTGATACCTTCTCAGAGGTGTTGATGCAGTTCACACATTCTGCCTGCCCTATTGCTGCCATCTGCTTTCCAAGAGAAGTGACACTCCATGGAAATGGATTTATTTTTAACCATTTCTTATGCAGGAAACTTTCAACCTTTCTCTTGTTCTTTACAAGATCTGTGAAAGAGTATGTGGCAACAATTGCGATTTTTGCTCAGGACTGTTAATGGTCTTATAGTTTCCACCATACTAAAGCTTAACTGGCAGCATTGCTGTGAAAATTTGTTGGTGTGTAACCATTTTTTTTGGTTATATGTAGATACATACACAGTAATATATAAAATATGCATAGCTGCACTCTAAATCTGCTTTTATTTAGAAAAAATATTTTAGATCAGATGTACTTTAAGAAAAAAATGTAAAACCATAACCTGAAAGACAAATAAGGTATGTAAAAGCAAATCTGTTTTAGAATATGAACATTGTTTTAATGATCTATTTCAGTGTTGTATTTCAAGTAATATAAGTGTTCTTGGTCTGAAACCTTTCCAAAATAAATTGTCCCAATATTGGCCACAGTTGTTCAGAAATATTTGCCCTCAATTTCAGGCTGCTCTACAGTTGCTTGTCAGCTTTTTGAATAACAGCAGGTGGAAAGCTGACTTCATTTGCTGCAAAAGAATTTTCTCAGCATAGAAAGACTGGAGAATTCTCTGGTGATAGAGCATGACTTGTTCCCATCTGATGTTGCCCTGTTCCACCTTTTCCCGCCCAGGACCCTTATGTTCAAATTCTGTGACGCTGGGGAGTGTCAGAGGAGTCCTGCCTGCTCTCTGCTCTGCTCCATCACTTGCACATGATGGCACTAGGAATTGCTGGAAGTTGAAATGACCTTGAAAGCTGTTCTGGTTCACCTGGGATAGCTAGAGAGGCCTGGTACTTTTTGTTGATGACCACCGAGTAGTTGTGAAGGATTGAATGATGTGCCCTTCCACAGAGGAGACAAGGGATTTCAATTTGGAGATTTGTGCCCAGGAAAAACCTGGCAAAAGTTCTCATTGAGCTCCTCATATGATTGCAAGATTTGACCCAGCTTACCGCGTCTGTTACTAGCATGCTTTCCTTTCTGTCTCTAGAAGTATTGAAGAGGTTTCACCTCGTATCCAACAGGAGCTATTAGTTAACTTGATTAGAAATCAGTTGCTCTAGGTGTGTCAGGATGAAACTTGTATTTATGAATTGAGTATTTTAGGGTAATGTGGAAGGTTTGCTAATCCTTTTTGGACTCTAGGGTGTCTTGTTTTGATTTTGGTTCAACTTTCAAGCCTTTGGATCATGGATGATCTATTGGATCGTGGATGCATCTACTAAGAGATGAAAACTAACATTTTTTTTTTTTTTTTTTTTTNCATGGATGCATCTATTAAGAGATGAAAACTAACGTTTTTTTTTTTTCTAGGGGGCTGGGGAGGAAGGGGGCTCAAGTATCTTTCTNGGTTGGGAGGAAGGGGGCTCAAGTATCTTTCTGAAGGGATTTGCATGGCTGATTTTTATGCTTTACTTACAGAGAACTCGATGCTATTCTGTTCCATAACTTCCTCATTTTTGTATATTTGTAAAACTAACCACATTGTCGTTTCATATCAGCATGAATCTTAGTGCTTTGTGCTTGCTCTTCTTGTGCTAGTATAAGTCACAGTCTGAGCAGTGAACTGATCCAGTTGAAAATAAACCTGACAAATCATGTGGTTAACTCTTAGCTAAATCTGTCCCTGATTCATTCCACCATATTGTTAAATAAATGCTTGCTCTAGTGTGAGGGAGGGAGTGATAATAAGGGACAAAGAAGGGAGTAGGATCTTTCCTTTTTGAATGGACTGAAGTAATAATGAACCTTTTTTTGACGTGAAGATTTCGTATCCGTTGCAAGAGTGTGAAGCTCTTTTATAATTCAGAAATCTTTAATCTTTTTAATATACCATGTGGACATTTTACTTGTCACTATTTCTAGAGGTTCATGCTTATGCAAGGTATTCTTGGAATTGGATGCTGCTTTCCCCTCAAACTGACACTATTTTATCTTTTTTAATATATATTCATCTTCATATTAGGTTTATTCAGAGCAGCCAGTGTAAAGTTTTAGGACAGGAGAAAAAAAGAATCACAAAGCACTTCTGTATGTGTGTGTTTTCAAGTACTGCTTTTAAACCAGAGTGGTTTTGGGACTGGGGAGATGTATCTTGTTCCAAGTTGTGTATTTGGTTGTCTGGCTCGGAGCAGTAGCAAATTAACAGCTCAGTAGCAAAGCATTTGGGGTCATCTCAGAACCTTGTTGTGTTTTTCAGAAGATAATGTGCCTGGTTTTGTTCTGCAAAGCGTAGGCCTTTTTATTGGCACATCTGTCTGGCCTCTCAAAAACAGCTTTTTGCAAACCTTCTTACTGTGCTCCTCTGAAGTTTTGTGTACTTAAACTCTGGATCAGGTCATCCCTATCCATCCAACACTATGATTTTTGGCTGTGGAGCATTCTCAGCAGCCGCATGGCGTGCTTTAGCTTGAAGGGTAAATGAGAATTTGTTTGCCATTCTTTCTTTTTTTTTTTTTTTTTTCCCTGACAAATGGATGCAGCTGAGAAATTTGAAACCTTTGCATAGTAATTTATCTTGCAAGGACTTAATGTGAGGTGTTCTCAGCAGTGCTCTACTCCCACTTCTAAGGCGTGCTTAGGTGATACCAGCCAATTCTGGTCAGTACTTCTGTATTATTACTCTGCTCTAGCTCTCTGATTCCTCCTTTGAACATCTCCCAGGCCCTTTTGCTCTACTTTCACTTGGCTTCTCCCGTAGTTCTGAACATGCCTGATCTTATCAGGGGCTCAGTGTACTTGGTTGGAGGCTGCCAGTGCACATGGGGGTAGTGCAACCTTTTCATAACTAGCTCCGTGCTGTATATCTTGATCTGATGCTTTTTTTTTTCTGCCCAGGGCTTTGGGCCAGGTAGGAAGCCCAGACTTTTTTCTTGCTTTAATGATGCAAATGCCTAATGATGATGGTGCTTTTGTGCCAGGAGTGCATTCCCCAACCATCTGAATTACTGCACGGTAGGATCGGTATCAAGAGTAGTCCAATTCTTTCCTTTGAGAGGGTTGTTTTATAGGGGAATGAAATAAGGTTTATACCTGACTTTCTGTCTGTGGTAAGACTGATTTACCCTTGACATAATTGCATAATATATGTTCTGTAACTAATAGCTGGATAGAACTTAGTGTACAGGAAATAATCTTATCTGATAAAAGCCTTCTAATGATGATGGTAAATCTGGATGATCTGCTTCTTGGGAAGCAGTGAGAACTAATAATTTGGATAATAATTTGGAAATAAGTAAGTAACTTATGTACTTTTTTTCCCCCTTTTTCTAGAACCATAGAGCAGACCCAGAAGAACTATTCACAAAACTGGAGCGCATTGGGAAAGGCTCATTCGGTGAAGTCTTTAAAGGAATCGATAATCGGACACAGCAAGTAGTTGCTATAAAAATCATAGACCTTGAAGAAGCAGAAGATGAAATAGAAGATATACAGCAAGAAATAACTGTTTTAAGTCAGTGTGATAGTCCTTACGTAACAAAATACTATGGATCGTATTTAAAGGTAATTTATAATATTTCTCAAAACTTGCTATCAGGATGTCACCCAGTTGTTTTAAATGCTGCCAAGAAAAAAAAAGAAATCTAGACTTGAGGAAATGTCATCATGCCAACTTGACTTTTTTAGTAGGGTTTTCTTTTCCTTCTTCCTTTGAGAAATGATTTACTTATTTATTTTTCCCCATTTGATTTGCTGCTTTTGCTGCATGATCTTTGAGCCTGGAAATAGCTCAAAATGGCTGCAGAATGAACAGAGTTGTATGAGAATTGTTCTTGTCCTTGCTTCTGGAGTCTTTTTTTCTCATCCCTTCCCTAAGGTACCCAGCCTAATCTTGTGATCCTTCCAGGTTAGAAAAAATGTGTTTACAGCTAGAGTAACAGAAACCTTTCTCTGATATGGAAAGGTACCCTGCATTGTGTAGGGTTGTGTTTGTAATTATGCAGCATAATAGGCCTGAGACAAAGTAAAACTGACATCAGCAAAGTTATGTAACAGCTCTGTAAAATGTTATCCAAGGCACAATTTTAAAAAACAAAAATATCCTACAGAAATCCACAATGTCAAGTAGGTCTTTTCAGTTTGCAAAATTTTACACATTTTTAATGGATAAGTTTTTAAAATGGTGAAGTGTTAACCATAGTTACTGCTAGTATCCAGAGGTTTTATTTATTCGGAATTTTTTGAGGCATTTTAGCAGTTTCACCTCTTTAGGGTGCAGGTAGAAGTGGTAATATTACAGACCTAAACATGATCAGTCTTTTTCTCAGTTCTTACTTATCTGTGATGAACAAAGTCCTAATGTTATCTTCCTCGGTATCCATATTTTTAACTTCAAGCTGTAGAAGACCAAATGTTTTCCCTGTAGCACAAATAGGTAGAGGTAAGTCTTGGAAAGCACTTTTACATGTACATAGCTCTGAGTTACAGGACTAAACATCAGTTAATTTGCAGCTGTCAACTTTGGGGGGTTCCTGATTTGTTAGACTGAAAAACCTTGATAAGCAATGGATCGAATTTGTTGAGGAAATTGTCTTTTATTACAGCAACCTAAGTGCTAAAACCAAAAAGTTATTTCAGTTTTCCAGTCCTGCAAAACTACTAGTCCATAGCTGCAGTCTTTCTTCAGTATGTTTTTCACTCTTTTTGTTTTTCTTCTTTTCTTAAATACGTAGTGTAGTTGTTTCATCAGTGCTGTAAAGCTTTCAATTTGTTGTGGATTGTTTTGTGTTTTGTTTAATTTTAAAAATTCCTGGCAAGTCTAGGAATATGTTCATTTCACATTACATTCCTCACCACTGAGTTCTTTCTATTTCTAATCTATCTTGATAAATTCTGAAAGATTAATGCTGGTCCCTTGTTTACTTTTCACACTTATAGTATTCTTTGGGAAAGAAAACTTCTCTGTGAAGTGTGGGAAGGTTTTTGTGGAAGTTTGACTGTTGTCTGGTTCCTTCAAAAAAAAAAAAGTTTTGGTTTACTGGAGTGTTTTTTCATTCCTGAATAGCATGATAAGTAATTCTACTGCATGCTGTTCCCTGAGTAAATGAATGAAAACATCCCCCAAAATAAAATGGCTCTAAGTAGGGTGGGGTTTTTTGTTGTTGTTGTTTTTTAAAGGCTTGGTTTATCCCTGGCAACTAATATTAGACCTTGCAGCTTGAGATTACCTGAGGGAAAGAGTGTATTGGTTTTGTTAAATGTGCAAAGAATCTTTTATGATACCTTCATTTTAGTTAATTACAGGTATTTTCAGGGTTGTATTGGTCTACTTCTCTCTCTTTTTAACTTAATTGCTGTAGCTTTTAATTTTCTATCAGCTGTTATTGAGAGTGGTTGTCAGCCTGTTGAGCATTCAGATCTGCAGTATTTCCTTCAGGAATACTCTAGACATGTCTTCGAAACGGTGGAATTTGTACTGTTGTGCAGCAAGTGACTTTATAATTAAAGACTAAAATCATTACAGTAACACTGCAATCTAAAAAATAAGACATCTTGTTGCGTTCCAGGCAAGACACAACAGATTAAAAAGTCAAGTAGGTCTGCTGGTGATTGATTAGTTCTCTGTATAAAAAATACTGAGAGTATTTCTAGAAATACCTTTTAAAGTGATGGCTAGAAAGAGTATAACTAGAAGGTATTTTAAGATATAAAAGATCATTTTGATTTTTTTCCCCTTTGCATCCTCCTTTTTTGTAAATGACTGACTCCTTAATGGGAATAAAAAAGAAAATGTGTCTGGATTTTGGCTAGTGAAAGGTATGAACGTGTAGGCATCTTTTAGAGTGTTAGAAGTTGAACCAATCTACCCTCTTCCAGATCATGTTTATGGAGCAGAAATAGCTTACTAAAATACACTGATCATCTTTATGACTTTCTCTGAAGCTCTAAGAAGGATATTAGAAATTCTTTGGAATTATATATTGCCTAAATCAAGAAAGGATTTCCCTGGCTAGAGTAGAGCAAGCTGTCAATGCAGATGCATTTCAAGTTGCCTGAAGTACTTATTGATTCATTTTAGTTGAACATCTAGATCTAGTTTTAGTCTCTAAATGGTATTTGCAAGCTGCTGCTAGTGAAATCTATAAAATTGGATGACTTTTACTTCAAAGAGGCAGTTTCTGATGAAAATGGCTTTGCATTAAGGATGAAAGAAATAACTGCAACCACATTTGCTTCTGATTTTTATGTATTTTGCAGTTCGTTCCATTGAATATTACTGCAGATCTTCTATCATAACTTTTGCTCCTCAATATTAAGTAAACTTTATCGTTTTAGTCACTTTCAGTTTCTACCAAGTACTCTATCTTACAGTAGTAGTAAAGGACTTTAAAAAAAGGATTTTTTCACAAGTGTCTGTATAATTGTACAAGCTTACTGCTGTACTAATGGCACTTATATAGATATAAAATAATTTAAATCCTAACATAGGTGTTTATATCGGTGCTATATCAGTATCTAATTCTGTTAGCGTTAGGTCAGCATTTAATTCTGTCTTGAAATCAAGCATTGCACTTCAGGTGGAATTAATATTGGAAATAATATTGTACCTTAGTGTGTAAATAAAACCCTGACTGTGGAGAGTACCATTCAAGCTGATAACATATAGTAGTGTGATTTAAATTAGAATTGCTGAAATTAGTTTTTCTTTAAGCTTAATGACTTGTCAACATATCGGTTTTATACTGTTGTCAGATCACATAAGAGAGAGGTTAAAAGTATTAAAAGTTACTCTAGTTCTGGCACGTTTTGGTTATGCAAACTTGTGAAGTTTGGTAAGTACCCGGGCTGTATTTTTCCAGGCTGATCCATTAGAGAGATGGTCTCTTGGAGACTAAAATACATATTTGTTTTCCTGTTTGTGCCATATAGCTTTTTGGGTTTTCATCCCTTAACTATTTGCAGCACCCTGGGCTTGCTGTTTTACTCTGTAAAAGCTAAAACAAGCTTGAGGATACTCTGTTATCCATACTTTAATATGGATAACTCCTATAGCAGCATCTGATAACTACTGTCAAAATTAAACAGCACCTTGTGGAGAAAGGCTTTGAGAGCATATAAAGATACTGGTTGTGTTGTGCACTTTTTATGCTGACCTAAAATAGCTAGAAAAAAAGGTTGTACATTCTAGCTAGCAAATACACCCAGTTACTGTGGATAATAGCAATTTCTTTGAGACATTATGTTACAGAAACACAGTACTTATTCATGTTCACCCTATACTGTTTTCAAGTAATAGTCAGATCTTCCAAACATGCCTGGTAACCACAGTGTTTGCCTTAAACGAGAGTTTCTTGCAGGTTTTCTCAGCTGACAAAGTTGAGCTTTATAAAAACCTGCTAAAATTAGCCAGCCCTTCCCTGCTGATCTCATAATATTGGAATAGGCCCTCATAAATGGCATGTTTCTTAAAGTCAGTATAAATCCAACAGAGTTCACTTTGTTGAGATAATTGGATGTGGTGCCCTCAAAAACTGCACCTTTATTGGCTTGTTGGGTTTCCTTTCAGATTTCTATTTGGGAAAAGGAATAAGGCAGAATATAGTGCAGAATGAAGGAGGCTTGAAAAAGTAGTTCTTTCGTAGGCTTGTGCATCGTTACAAGGGACGAGCAAATTGTAAATTATTTGCTGGATTTTTAAACAGTAGTGATTTTACGAGTGCTGGTTTGGTTTTAGTAATTGATCTTCCTTTCAGACAAAGACATACGGAGTGGTTTTATTTCTCAGGAAGTGAGAGTACCTCTTGGGTACTTCATGGAGTAGTAGTCTATAGGTTTAAATCCAGATATGAAATGTGAGGAGATTGTGGGAAGCAAATAGAGAAGATTCTCCTTTAGAAACAGGAATATTGCTACCAGATCTTTTGATTTTGTTTATATGAATCAGTCACCATTTTTCAGCTGCACATGCAGGGCAAAGTCAGCATCCAGCAATCAGTGTTTAGAAGATTTTATCAATTCTAGTGTTCTAGCACTGTAGCTGAGACATCTCACCAATGAAAGCACAGAAACTCTTTGCATTCCTGTGTCCTTTTTCCAAGTAGGAATGAAGATTCAAACNGAAACAGGAGTATTGCTACCAGATCCTTTGATTTTGGTTATATGAATCAGTCACCATTTTCAGCTGTACATGCAGGGCAAAGTCAGCATCCAGAAATCCGTGTTAGAAGACTTTGTCAATTTTAGTGTTCTAGCTCTCTAGCTGAGACATCTCAGCAATGAAAGCACAGAAACTCTTTGCATTCCTGTGTCCTTTTTCCAAGTAGGAATGAAGATTGAAACAACATAATAAAGGGATATACACTTTGCAATGTGATCTTTAAATCTTACTTTATATTTACTTGTGGTGTTCTTATCTTTGACCTTTTAGTGGCTGATTTGGAACCTCTGGTCTGGAGGCTTAGAAAAACTGCATGATTTTTTCCCCAATACAGTAATGCAACTTCTCCCAGATGGTGTCATATGCTGCTTGTGTCTCAAAATTGAAGCTGCCCCTATGGTAACAGGCCTATTTTTGATAGGGATAAGATGTTCAAGGACTGTGAATTCTCAATTTTTGCTGATCTGACAAGTCAAGTTGGAGCTTGAGGGTGTGCTTGATATATACTTGCTCCATTACCGTATAGATGAATAGGCATTTAACAGCTACGTCCATTTTTTCTTTTGTAGTTCTGTTCCCTTTGAGGAGAAGTTTCATCTTGTTTTTGTTTTGTATTTTGCTTTTTTTAAAGGAATTTTAAGGTCTACTGAGTAGCTTTGCTCAAACAGGATATGAATTTTATTACACATGTGTTAAGACTGGTGCTTCTTCTATATCACAAATAGCTGGAATTGTCCATGTCTCATTGCAACTACAGTCTTAGAAAAAAAACTGATTTACTTTATAGCAGTAATTAGAGACTGCCCAATGATTAATGGGGCTCTACAGCTGTGTTCTCAGAGCAGTATTCTGGTAGTCTGTTGAGTTGGTGGGGTTTTTTTGTTTATTTATTTTCAGGGCACACGTGGCCATCTAACAGCTAATGCCTTTTTTTTTTTTTACAGGGCACCAAGCTATGGATAATAATGGAATATTTGGGTGGAGGATCAGCTTTAGACCTTGTAAGTATATGAATTTTGCCTTTTGATTACCAGCTGTAAAGCTTGCTTCATTGTGCGTGCTTTCATCTCTCTTTATAAGAATACACTCCCTGAAGGCTGGTGATATTGTACGAATACTCCACGGTAATGCTTCAAAAATGTAAATTAGTCCATACTAACCTCTGTGTTTTTTCCTCACACTGAGCTGGTATTAATTTGTTTTTGCTGTTTGTCCTCTAAGCGCTAGGATGTGTCCATTGACTTTTGAGTCCCAGGGAAGCAAACTGGGTTTTTTACTATAAGGAGAAGTAGTGTTCTTGCCATCTTCCTCCCCTCCTCCAAAAACGTAGCATGTTCATTAGCTTAAATTCAAATGTTTCCTTTGGGACTGAGTTTCAAGAATGAATGTTGTGTGTGTTCACAGAGTACAGTTAATTTTAACTGGCTAAAAGGTGTTGGCTTTTCCATTTTCAGATATTTACGGTTAAACATGAAAGTGCCTTTTACTTAAAATAATGAGGCATTCATAAAGGATGTAACTTGAAAAAAAAAAAAAGCTCAGTCCACTGTACATGGATGTGGTTTCCCCTGACTTTCAGTACAGCTCCGCCTTAACTGTAAAGCTTAGACTCACCCTTTCCTGTAAGATAATATAACTTGGTCTTTGTCTGTGTGACTCTGGAGTAAAAATACAGCGTCTTCAGTATTACAGAATCATTTTAATGCCACAGTTGCTAACAGAGATCTTGCCTGCATAGATTTAACAATGTGCTTAACTTCACAGATCTGTTCAAACTTACTTTTTTGTGAAATTTCACTGCTTTGGCTCAGCTGTAGCAATGCAAAGGCATAGTCCTTGTGCAAAGAATATGGTAGCTTGTAGCTTTGGAACTTAGTCTTTTGGGGGACGTGGCTATGAGAATTTATTCTTTGTTAACATTTTGAATAGTTATATCTGATGCTCCACAAAAGACTATAAAAGCAGCTTTGAGCAGTATTCAGTGGTTTCAGTTATCCTTTAGAAGGATAAAACCTTGTTTATTGTCTTGATAGCACCCTGGTGTTCTTTCTGTTTCTCTGCTGTGTTTTTGTTTTGTTTGTTTGTTAGCAAAATTACCCACCTTAGCTGTTCCTGTTTCATTTAGATAGCTTCCTATGCTTACTAGCTTTACACTTAGTCCATATGAGGAGCTCTGCAGAAGTACATTCTGTTGTAAATGGAAAAAAAAAAAAAAAAAAGTGGAATCCAATATATTGGAACATGAGAAAAATAGTGGATTGTTAAGTTGTGAACATACACTGTGAATAGATTGATTTATTTTGAAATAAAATTGGGTTTCATAAGTCACTTAATCTAAAATGCAAAATTCTGTGTGTAGGCTTTGGCAAACTGGAACTTCTTGGAAAGTTCATTAACTTTTCATATGGGTTCCGGGGCGAGGGGAGTGCATATTTGTGTACATAAGAAAAAGAATACTAAGCATTTTCAATATATTATCCATACAGGAGACATAAAGATGGCTCTTAGTTCTGGGAGGATATTGAATATTCCTATTTATGAGTTCTGTTTGTTTTGTTAGGGTAGACTTCAAGTTTAAGTTTTAATTAACATGTGCTTTCCTCTAAAGCTGCGAGCTGGCCCATTTGATGAGTTCCAGATTGCTACCATGCTAAAGGAAATCTTGAAAGGCCTTGACTACCTGCACTCAGAGAAGAAAATTCACAGAGATATAAAAGGTGTGTGATACTTTATGTGTATATATAAAGTTTCATATGCATAGCTTTTTAAAGTTGTAAAATCATAGGAGCCATATTCTAAGCTAAGTATTGTATTATTTTCCTTTGGCAGCTGCCAATGTCTTGTTATCAGAACAAGGAGATGTTAAACTTGCTGACTTTGGAGTTGCTGGGCAGCTGACGGATACGCAAATCAAGAGGAATACCTTTGTAGGAACTCCGTTTTGGATGGCACCTGAAGTTATTCAGCAGTCGGCCTATGACTCAAAAGTAAGAGTAACAATAGAAAGTCTTCACTTTGTAGCTTTGTCTTTTTTTGTCTCTCTAGCTCTGAGTACTGATGAAATGGATTTCAGAGTTCTGAAAATGGAAAGTCTGATTGGATTGTTTGTGTGCTATATAATTGCATGTACTAGTTTCGTACAAGACAGATGAAAATTCATCTAGTAAATTCGGTATTTTCAAGTTAACGATTCTTTCAGGGAAACTCATTGGATGCTCTAAGTGCTGTGGACTCTTTTAGATTTCAGCTTGGTGTTTCCCATTTAAATTCAAGCAGTGACTACTTCTGGTGAGAATTTTATCAGCTTGCTTAAAGCTAAGATGGCAGCTGAAATTTTATTCTATTCTCCCCATTTTCAAAGAGAAAGATTTATGTCATAAAAATTGAAGGTATTGGGTGCTTTAAGGTAGCCTTCTAGAGTTCCTCTTCCGTATCAAAAGGAAGAGATTGAGTGACTGCTCTTTTGAATTGCCCTTTTATTTCTAGCTAGAGAAACGTGGCTTATGATAAAACGTGTGTTTTAGACATTAGTGCAAGATTAAATATAGTCTCAGTATTTCCCTCTGTACTCTGCTGCCATTAAGTGCTGGGCCTTAATGCATTGTTTCACTTCCAAAACTTGTCCTGAGCCAGTTTAGCCAATGTCAGACTTGAAGGAATTCACCTACATGTCACACGTAGGTGAATTCCTTCAACAACCCCAAATGCCGTTTTCTTTATCTTCTCAATGAGTTACAAGGAGAGCCACGTCCTCTCACTTTATTTTCTTTCTCTGCCAAAAGCTTGTGAAAAGCATTGAAAACATAAGCCTTCGAGTAGGGTGGCTTTTGGACAGTTTACATTTATAGACTAATACCGTAAGTATTTTTGCATCTGGACCAAATTTAGGTATCTCTCCCCATTTAAAAATGACAGAAAATAAAATGGAAATGTGTAAGTTACTTTTATAATGGCAGGGATTTGTAAGTCTTGTCACTTTTCTGTTAAATATTTGGCTCCTAAATACAATGGTCAGGTTTGCTATTTCATTAAGTATAGTAAGCTAGTTAAATTCATTAGTACTAAATACAAATATTTTAATTCCCGTGGATAAGAAAAGAATATTGGTGAGATGTAGTCTGTAACTATTGCTTAATATATGGGCAGCTTTGAGTTAAGATTTCTGTGCTATGCAGACTGAACTGTGCAGACACTTGAACAGTTCAGACACTTGAACTTGGGGTTCAGCCCTTTTAGGAATTTGGTATTGCAGTTGGTGATCACTTCTGGCTAAATTTCTTAGGGAGTCTGCTGGGAAAGAAATTGAGTGATCATCTGCTGGATTTGGTGGACACCTCTCCCTGATTCTTTACAGAGTGAGGTGTAGGAGCAAGGTCGAATACTAAAGTGCTTTTGTAGTTTAACACCAGCGTGCAGTTTTGCTGTCTAAACAAAACTGAACTGCACTTAGGAAATTCACGGCAATTCTTTTCAGTTCTTTATGTGGAAAAGAAATTGTATGGAGATTAACGTTTCTGAGGCTTTTTCCAAAAGCACACGTCTTCAGGTACACTTAGCACTGCAGAACATTTTTATGTATACATTTGCCAGAGTTACTAAGGACACATTACATGGGGTTATTTAAAAAAAACTTTGTGCGTCATCACTTATACCAACATTAAGTTTGTGGTATATATAGAACGCTTTCAGTTGCTTAATGCTTTGTCATGGTAGCACTTAGTTTTTTACTAAAATTAACTTTTCCCTTTCTCAGGCTGACATCTGGTCATTGGGCATCACTGCCATCGAACTAGCCAAAGGGGAGCCACCCAACTCAGATATGCACCCGATGAGAGTTCTGTTTCTCATTCCCAAAAACAATCCTCCAACTTTATTAGGAGAGTTCAGTAAACCTTTCAAAGAATTCATCGATGCATGCCTGAATAAGGACCCAACATTTGTGAGTACATATAAGAGTGTGTGTGTGTGTTTGTGTGTAGATGGACTTTGACTTTTATTTATTTAGGTGCTTTTGAGGGCAGTTGGTTTTTGTTCCTTACTCTTTCTAGAGTATCAGACTCAATTCAAGTAATTTTAAAGACTATGCTTTTCACTGTAAGTGGCTTTTTTTATGTGTGTCTTCCCATCCTGCTCTCTTCAGTTTAAAATAATAAAAGTAGCAGGAGAGTGACCAAAGAAATAATAATGTCAGAGGCAGCTTCCTAAGGAGCAGGCTAATTTGGGCCGGACACAAAAGAGAAAGCTGAACATAAGAAAGAATCTTGAATCTTTTTTTCAGCAAAACTTTTACTGTCTGAATTCTGCTCTACAAGGAAATGTTGCGCTAGAGAATTTTGATTAGTCATCTTCCTGGGTGTGTACTTTCTAATGCAGAAGAGTAAGCAATATAGTCTCTGTGCAACTTGATCGTATTTTTAGAGTGCTTGTAAATATGGATTACTGCTGCCTTTTCTTGACTTCCTGCTTGAACTAAATTCCTAATACAGTACAAATTAAGATCTGGGAGTCAGTTATAATACTAAATCTCCTCAGCTAATGTATAAAATCAGAGCATTTAGTAAGTAATAAGTTAAGTATTTTAAATGTTTCTTACAGCGCCCTACTGCAAAAGAACTTCTGAAGCACAAATTCATTATGAAAAATGCCAAGAAGACTTCATATCTGACAGAACTCATTGATAGGTTTAAGAGGTGGAAGGCAGAGGGGCACAGTAGTGATGAATCCGATTCCGATGGCTCTGATTCGTAAGTTCATTTTTACAGTTTAGTTTGGATTTGTGTGGTTTTATTTATTATCTTTAAGTGTTACTGGTTTTGCAGTTTATGTATCTCATTTGCTCCTCTCCTGTGTAACTGTCTTTATTTGGTATGTTTTGCATCAGTGCTAATCTTTCAAAGGAAAACGTTTTTCTGAACCTAAAGACTAATGCATAAATCAAGCCATGCACCATTCCTTCTTCAGACTTCTCCTCAAACTCAGTTTCGGTTCTGTTTAAGCACTGTGTGTTCCCTAGTCTCAGGTTAGTGGTTAAACCAAAATGCAGCACAATTAGAAACACTACAGAGCAAGGCTGAGGTGCGTGGAAAGGCTTGCACAATGCCTGTGGAATAGCATCCGTTCTCCAAGTCTCTTTTTCTGGATATCAGATAACTTTTAAATGGGAGACCATGGGAGAAGGAAGGCCTTACGGGTAGACTAGATCTATTTGCTTTGATGAGGCTTTAACTTATTCAGTCTCTAAAGTTTGTCTTTTCTCCTAAGTTCAGTTAGATTCAGTACACACTTACTTTAGGTATGCTGAACTAATTCGTGTAGGTTTAGTATGTATTTGGGTTACCCATGCTGCTTAGCATTATGTTGTGGCTAGTGTTATGTAGATGGTATCCTTTTCCTTCAGGGAATCAAGTAACAAAGAAAATAACTCTCATCCTGAGTGGAGTTTTACTACAGTTCGAAAGAAACCAGATGCAAAGAAGCTGCAGAATGGGACGGTATGTATAGTCCGAGTTTTTCTTTACAGTTCTGTTTTGTAAATATTTTAAGGGGCATATTCATAAATGCTAATTATTTTCTTCATAAGAACTGACTAACTTTTTGTAAGTCAACACACAGAGCTTATTAGTGATAATGTCAGCCTCAGTTGCATAAGATACCCTATAGTAATAGGTCAGTGTCTGCATCTATAGTAATAGGTCAGTGTCTGCTTCATGGAGATGTGAATGTTAAATGCTCATATGATATTGAGCAGAATAGAACTGTGACAATATGACATAACTTTCAAGTTATATATGGTATCTAAAGTGCAATTTATACACTATACAACAATGTACTAAAATAACCTGTGTTTGCTAATTTTTAGGATCAAGAGCTTGTTAAAACCCTGAGTTGTTTAACAATGATAATCACCCCTGTGTTTGCTGAGGTAAGCTTTAATTTAAAAGGCCTTTTGAAAGTATGGAAAAACTGTTTGATTGCATTTTGTAAACTTTATGTGTTTTGGTCTGTTACTCAGCTTAAACAGCAAGACACAAATGATGCTAGCAGAAAAAAAGCAATTGAGGAACTTGAGAAAAGTATCAATATGGCAGAAGCAACATGTCCAGGGATCACAGATAAAATGGTGAAGAAACTTATGGAGAAATTTCAGAAGTAAGTTAAGGGACTCTTATATGCATCTAAAACAAACAAAAAAGCTTCATTTTAACACAATTTTAAAAATTTAATGCCTATATTTGAGAAAGATTGACTGAATTTTGAATACTCTGTATATTGGGAAAACTTGTGTGGAATTCTGTGATAAATGGCAGGTCTGTTACAAGCAGAAGTTAAACTCTAGCTCTGTTGCTCATATGGAATGCTTCTGGTTATTGCGACTAAAATTGTAGCAATCTTTTTTTTGTGTGTGTGTTTGTTCATTTAATGCTGCAATAGTAGTAGTTATAGTTTACTGCTTTTAATTTAGCCTGCAACTTTATCTCGAATGTACTTGTAGCAAGTAAGGGAGCAAGAGAATCTGCAGTTTTTCTGACCGTTGCACTGACCACTGTGTGGTGTTTGCAAAGTGAAAATGTAATAAACAAAATTTCTATTTTATTTGTAGATTTTCTGTTAATGACTCATCCTAAGAAACTTCACGTAATTGACTGCTGTTTCGTATGGACCCAGTGAAACCCACCAAACTACTTCAAGCTTGGCAGTGCTTAGCTCATGAGCTCCTTGTGCCTTTTGGATCTTTGCAACATATTGATGGTGATTGAGGATTTGGAAGAACCTACTCAACTATTTTGTGGCAGTGCACATGGTTTTATATTTTCAGGAAATTATTTTGTAAAGAACAACTTTTAATATTGTAGTTTCACCTGTTTAATCTGATAAATGTTGAGGTGCAGTTTTGCTTTTAGAAATAACCATTACTTTAGTTAATAGGAAGTGCAAGTACAGTATGTTTTGATGCTATTTTGTGCCTGTGCACAGGGATGTACAGGTCTTTTGTATTCCTGAGTTAAACTTTTGTAAATCACTAACAAGCTTCAGAGAAAATAGCTTTTTCACAAGCGTATTCAGAACATGTAACGTAGTGGCAAAGGTATTGCTGTAGCACCTGCTTCAACCAGCATAGAGTTATCATGCCCTGGAAAATAAACCTGCAACAGTATCTACTCTAATTCTAAATTGGTACAGTATTTTAGGCAGCTCTATGATTACATATATTTGAGAGCAATATGTCACTAGTTTGCAGGTGATATGTAGCAACAGGAGTATCCTGATGTACAGTACATATATTACCTTTTAGCGCAGGTTTTAAGTAGTAACTCAATCTTATTCATCATGGTAGGAAAATTAAAGCAATACAGTTGAGGGGGTGGGGCTTTTGGCAATAATGGACAAAAACTGAAGTCCAATTTAATTTAATTTTTCTCCTCTGAGTATACATGCCTGGGTGGACGGGAGCCAGAGAAGCCGAGCGTCGCATGATACATACCTCACGAGCAGGTATAAGCGTAACACCAGCGTCCTGTGTGGTGGTGTTGTTTCTCCTGTAAGATATTTATACACGTTTTTGTTCTTAAGTACATTAAATACAGTGCATCAACATAATTTGTTTATAATTTTCTGAAAGTGTATTTTAAATATGTATTTACCAGTTTAATATGCAAATAACTGAGTTATAGATATTCTTTCACGAAAAGGTAGTACTGTGCAGTACGGAGTGATTTTTTTTTCCTTTTTTTTTTTCCTCATAAAAAGTAGGTAAGACTATAAAGTTGCTTTCAGTTATATATTTATGGTACTGCTAGATGGGTAATATCTTCTTTTCCTGATTTTTTTTGTTTTGGTTTGTTTTCCTTTTTCAACCCAGTATGTATATTATGCTGAAGTTTTGATTGTTTTTTCAGTACTTAGCTGTGGAACTGTTGGTGTAAATTTATTTTTGATAAAGGCTGGGTGTGTTTATTTTATGGTTCAGACCTGCACATTTTGTTTTTGCACAAAAGTCATTTTAAAGAATCTGAAATATATCTGCCAAATATTGAGAAAGTAATGGTGTGCAAGTAAATATTGCATTTTTAGTCAAATGTTGCCATTACATCGTTTTTATATAAAGGACACTTGTGAGAGATGGTGGTTAGATATGCCAAGGACAATTATTTTCAATGGTGCCTACACTGTAAAAATTAGTTTTAACTCCTTGTTTTAATTTTAAAGAAAATGTTTCTGTTTAAATCTTTCATCTGCTATATAACTGAAATCCGATTAGAATTTATATCTGAGAAAAAAAAGTCTGGAAATAGTTTTTGAAAACAATAATGTTATGGATTAAATAAATATTTTTATAAATGTAAAAGCAGCAAAAGTTGTAAATACAGTTGATTTGAAGCTTTACAAAATAACTGCATCACAGAAACAAATTGTAGTGTTCCTTTAGCTTCTGTAGTTGTTAGTCTTGTAAATCTGTTTATAGATGAAGCTTATTTCAATGTTTTTGGGGGGGGTTAAATGGTTTAAAAAATAAATATTTAAGTTCTGTAAACTTTCATGAGCTTGTTCTGTTGTTTTGTTCTGGGTTTTTTACTCAATGTATGGATAAAACTTGCGGAGATTTGTGTTGCAGCTGCCCAGAGCTGCTCCGTGCGCAGTTGCAGGGGTGTTTTGGAAGCGGGGCCGCCTTGGTCTCGTGCCTGCAGAGGAGTCGTCGGGACCCGTGTGCTCACACGAACGCGCGGCGCCGGTGCCAGCGCTGCAGAGATTTTCAAACGCCTGAATTGGGAACCCCGCGTTGTGGATGCGAGGTACAAAAAAGCCTGCGTTACGGTTACCTCGGCTTCGTTTCAGCAGTCTCAGCCTAGGTCTCATTTCAGAGCCCCACTCATTTTGCAGAATTAAAAATGTGTTTTTACTTCTGTGTTACTGCCCTTAGAGCCGTCTTTTATATGGGACGCCGAGGGAGAGGTGATGGGAATTGCTCCAAATCCTGTCGTGGGTGGCTCTGCCCTCTTAATGAGGGTTTTAATCTATGCAACTCCTAACGATTCCGGATAGCCGGGGTTACGGAGTGAAAGCAGAAACTGAAACCTCACTGTGCACTGAGTGTAACGCACCGCGGTGCCTCTTCCCCTGCGATGGGTGGGATGTGACCTACCTTGTGGGACGTTGTGGGGATGAATCCATCCATAAATGTATAGAACGGCCTCGTTCTATGATACAGCCCAGTCAAGAACCAGTTTCATTGCACTGCATGTGGCATTCCTGCGCCTAAAGACTGTGCAGCCTAAGAGTATAGCTCTTAAGAGTGGATATCTGTATTCCTGGTTTCCAGAGAAGTCTTGGCTGTCCGACTCTCCTGCCCCAGGCCCCGTGTGTTAGTTATTGATGAGCTGTGTAACTTAACCAGCAGTATTCCATTGCTGGCACGTAGCGATGGAAAGATTCATCAAAATATTCATGCAGGAACCAGCTCCTCATTTGTTACGTTTTCCCACTGTAGACTGAGAAGATCTGATACTGAAGTAGCCCTAAAGTAGTCTGAATCACCGAATAGAGAAATGTGTTTGGTGTTTGGTAGCCAAGTCCTTTATCAGTGTAAGGAGTCTGTAAAATCCCTGGTCTCGTTCCTCTAATACACTTTGTACAGTGAACATGTAGTAATGGTAAAAAAAATTGCATTCGATGGAATGTCTAGTCGAACAGGAATGTAGGTAGAGTCCTAATGTTTGCACAAAGTTGAGCAGTTGTTAAAGATATATATTTTTATTGCACTGTTTTATGACTTAACACTGGAATAAAATTGTTCCTCGCTGCAAAGCTTTAGCGTCGTGTATGTTGGCTTGTGTTATTCTATATTTACTAGTAACTGAAATTGTTCTTAAATAGGGAGAGGAATTCAACACTTTGAAACCTGTTTTAGTGCTTCAGGAAAGCCAGTTTACGCAGCAGTTTGGGTTGAGAGTGCTCATTTCTGTCCCGCATTCCTGGCTGCTCCGTTCTCGGGCTATTGCTGCTCATCGTGCAACATGTGCTAAGTCACGGTGCACACAGCCTGCCCCGGCGCGCTCTAGGCCATGGAAAAATCCAAAAATAGTTCCCGGGTCCTTGTCCCTCCTTCCCAAGGCAGGGAGAGGCCCCTGCCCTGCTGTTCTTTGCAGTACGGTCCTCACTGCGGGGTGTAGCCTGCTGCTCAGGGCCGTGCTCCAGGGAAAGCTGGCGCAGGACAGCCTGTGCCGTGTTTCCCTGTGCTTTTCCTGGGATTTTAAGGTGTGTGAAGGCAGCGTGTATGTTCTGTAGCTCAAACACTGCTGCTTTTCTCCACCACCTCATGGGTGTAGCCTGCCCTACATGAATGCTCTATTCAGAGGGGTCTAAGCGGGGTCCAGGCAGCGCTCAGCTTTTCCAGCGCGGTCCAGCCTCGAGCAGCCCCGGGGAGCCCTCGTGTTGATCCAACGCAGCTCCGCGGGCAGCCGCCCAACAACGCGCTTGTTTTGCACAGCGTTTGACGTGGGCAACGCGGCCGCTGTCCCGGGGCGCTGACAGCACCCAGGGGAACGGGAACGGGCCCCATGGAGCATCCCTGCGTGCCCAGGAGCCCTGGGGTGGAGGAAGAGGGCTGGGGCTGTGGGAGCTGCAGCTGCCCCTGCACACGAAACTCCAGTGTGGGCACCTGGTCTTTATTGCCCAGTTTGACAACAGTGATAGATGCTCGTGATGCAGCAGTACCCTGAAGAGCACTTCCTGCATTGCAGCTAACTATTTTTTCCCCCTTTTCCCCAGCTTTCTTGTCCCTGAAATGCCTTCTCAGAGTTCATCACAGCTATGGATTTACTGGGCTGGTGGTCTCCTTGCACTAACGTCCTACAGAATCTTAGAGGGTGGTTCTTAAAATTACCAAAATCCTTCCCTAAAATCTTTTAGCATCATTCTTTAGTTGTTTGGGACCCCTTTCCAATGTAGGTTTCCCATAATTCTAAGGGTAAGCAAGTTTCTTTATTTTCTTTTATTTGTTTGTTTGTTTTATATACACTTCTACCTCACACATTTTTATACCTTTGCTCTTTCAGGAAAGAATGAACCGTTTTTCCTGCCCCGCCGCTATCGACTTTAAGGAATTCCCCTCTCCTGCTTCTCCTTTATAACTTTATGGAAACAGCCCTGGTAAAAATAACATTGTGCTCGTGCCGCCAACAGAAACGTTTAGCAGCACCATGGTTACAGCGAGCTTCCCCGTGCCGAGGGCGAGCACGAGCTGCCTGCTTTGTCCTAGCACCCTCCTGGCATCTTTTTCCCCCGTGTCCATTGCCAAGGATGGGCTTGAGGGAAAGGGGCCATGGGAGCGATGGTGCCAACGGCGGTGTGGGAGGTGCAGCGCCGAGGGATGGATGTTAATCCCGTTCCTGGAATGCTGCAGGATGCTGCCAGGATGGTTGGTGAGTAGCAACGCGGTGGTGCTTGGTGGAGGGCTGATGCTCAAAGCAGGTTGGGGGGAAGACCGAGTGGGTCGCTCAGCTGTGAGCGTCACAAGGAGCACCCAGGAGTGCCACCCCCTTCAGACAGAGCAGTTGGTCCTATCCAAAACCCGCCTTGAACGGCTCCCTCCTCTTTCCACTGGAGCTGAATCCCATTGGGACCATATGGGAAGGCTCTGGTGCTGCTTCCAGGTGTGGTGTGGGGGACAACCCTAACGGGGCATCCAGGTGGCGTGCGGGGGACGGGTAGGTCCAACAGCACCATCGTTGCCCATGAACACATCCGTGAACGTCTCTCTACAGCTAACAGCACATGGACACCACGTAAACCCACCGCACGGAGCGAGCAGCGCGCCGAGGCGCTAGGTGAAGTAGCCCGCGGCGCCCCAGGGAGTCCTCCGCGCCGCCGCGCCGGTGGCCAAGGCCACCTCTTCGTCCTCCTCGTCCAGCTGGAGGCTGCCGGAGGAGAGGCGCAGGCGGGCGGCGGGCAAGGGCCGGGGCCGCCCGTAGCGGGCGCCGCACTCGGCCGCCACCAGCTCGGGGTCGGAGTCGCTGGACTCGGTGCTGCTGCCCACGAGCGGGCGCCGCGGCGCCGCCA